>OY365808.1:19823727-19995685 GCA_959347315.1 Bimastos eiseni
ATGCAGAGGGCATTATTGTATTACACTATGAAATTGTAAGTTCATTCCTGTTCAAGTTCATTGAGTGTCGAGATGCATTTACCAGAATGTTATAATTATGTGATTGAGCTTTTGTTGGTTAAGTATTATTAATTACGCTGACTGCTAATTAGGCACTGTGCTTGTGATTTATCAAAAGGCAAAAATCTATGCTTAGGCCTAAACTCGAAATTTGTAATTGTGCGCTACTTAAATGTTTCTCCCTCAAAGCAATCGTCTCATGCTGTCTTCTTATTTGTTCAACTGGTTGTGGTATTTGTAGCGTACTGTAGAAAACTCCAGTGCAGTCATAGCTGCATGTGTCCGTCCATAAATGACGTCACGCGCCTAGGGGAGGGGATACACACATCGTCACATTTGTGACGATGTGCGACGAGGGAAGGGAGTGTCGACGAGATGTTACGTCACATAATCTCATCAAAAATCAAGATGCATAATTTTATTAAAGACTGTCACTCAATAAAACAAGTTCCACTTAATTAACAATATTTATTGCCACAATTTGACGACACTAATTATGATCATTGTATTCCTAATTTTTGGGTTATTTCCTTTTACGCTAGCTGTCAATTTTGGGGTTTTAGAAGTCATGCAATCATTCTAAAACACACAGTCAAGAATCAATTATACCGCGTGCCAAAACGCATAAAGCCACAGAGAGTCGATGAGCGTCGGCAACGTCGTAATGGCAAACGAAGCAAATGGATAGAATGTAGATTGGACAGACGAAGAAGGATTGGATCTGAATGGAACATTCATTGAACAGGATGATGATGAGTAGGCCCTTCTAGTTTATGCGACATATTTTCTTAAATTATGCGAACTCAATTTGGAGGTTATGCGGAGCAGAATCTTAAACTATGCGAATTTATGCGATTTCGTCTACAAATGAAATACATATTGAAAATAAGGGTGTATAAATGCATGAGTTCATAACATGCGAAAACAAAATGTTAACTTGCAGTGTCATATTGCTGAAGCAACTTGAAATATTCTGCCTTGGACACTAATTGTTTACTCGATTTGCGGTGGTTCTCAACTGAGCTGCGTCGTACGTGATTTACCACCTGAGCGCGATATCGGCAGTAACGCTTATCGCCTGGAATTACAAAACCACCGAAATTAAATAATCAACATTGACCTAATGTTAGGAAACTAGATAAATCTTAAACAAAAACTTTTCAATTTGCCAAAAAATATTAGTTCAATGCTATTTAAAGAAACCTGAGTGCGGTTGAAACAGTTCTAAAAATTTCGAGTCATTCACATAACGCATCATTATTATGCATTTACACTGTGCAAATGAGGGACTTGTGATTTTGTTCACTCACCTAGTTCATAGAATTCAGAATGATACTGCAGTGGTTGATTTTTCACGTTGATCTGGGCTTCGTGGCAGGCATTCTTATAATCACTTTCATTTTGCCGAAATTGAGCTTACTCGAGTCAGCTTTATATTTGTCGCCCATTACTAGTCCATAGACTTTTAGTCCAAAATCTGGGCCTATTCAAGCTAGCCTTTTTGAAAGTAAGCACGAGCGCCAATAATGAAGTCGGAAATACGTCACCATTGATCAGTCATCAACAGTCATCAACAATTACGCCATCAATTGGCTAATAATAGCATAGGCAGGCTAGTGATAGGCTAGCTGACACTGACCGAACTTCCGAACATTATGGAAAAACTTTCCACTTATGCGAAAACCACGAAATTATGCAAAAACCACCAATTTATACGAAAAGCGTCAATTTATGCGAAAAATTGCATAATTGCATAGTCGCACTAACCACGGGGCGCTAAATTGATGAGCTCTATGCTCTCCCTAATATATTCCATGAAGGAGTATTTTGCTTCTCCGTGGGTAAACGGTGAAACATATTATTTCAATTGTTTCAAGTCATTGTTTTTAAACATTTTTTATAAATGTAATGATTCTACCAGACCTTTTCATCTTGTGGAATGCACAATGAGTGTAATGATTATACATTTCCATTTTTAATCGTTCTACTATATAGTTTTAAGTATTTTTACAGTTACGATTACTTGTTGATAAGAAAGTTTGCATACAGCCTTCTGGACGTCTGGTTTTTCAGGTGGGTAAGAGAGCTTTGTGACGTCATATTTGAGGGAGGACCATGACTTTTGTGATGACATGTGACGAAAGAAGGGAGGTCAAAAATCGTCATAAACTGCGTGACGTCATCTATGGACGGCCCATAGCTGCACGAGAGGATGAAGATAGCGTGGTTTGACACTTGCGATTCAGCCACACACAATATCATTATTTTATAAAATCTAGCGAGTTGAACTACATTTTAACAGTCCTAAGAAGAGTGTGTAGGCCTAATTGAAATTCATGAATAACTTGGGTACTGTAATATAAGAATACAACATTCTTCAGCAATTTCACTGATTATTTCGGCCAATCGGCTACTATTCGCCAAGTAGCTGAAAGAGAAAATGAAGTAACGAAACGATTACCCGGGTATCCGACCGTGCGTACATATTTTAGGAAATGTCGGAAATTGTGCCGTTTTTAGGAATATATCAGGCACCCGAGAATATATTTCATTGCCCCATCAATCAGCCAATGTGACTAACGGAACATTTCTGGCCTATGTTCAGGTTAAATCGCGCATTCTTACGGAATGTCCGGTACCCGAGAACGTATTTCATTGCCCAGGTAGTCAGCATCGGCCGGGTACCCGGGTACCGGGGTAAACATTGACAGCCTTACCTGTGACGCTGAGTGTGCGCTGAGTGTACAGGTTCGACCCTCGTCCGAGGCGTCACTGTGTATGGACCTTGAGCAAGCCCTTCGCGCACAATTTCTCTCCAGTGAAACTGCAATTGCGCCGTCGAGGCGTGTGCGCTTCTGAGCAAAAAATTTGGAAGAAGAGCGATATCAAATTTCAAAACAAACAATTTTTTCGCACTTATTTGGCGCATAATCTACTCAATTGACGGTCCTGACGCCAATGTTTGGCAGAGACAGGTGCAGAAGCATTGCCTAATAACTTAACTCAGACGACTTTGAAATACACAGGGAAATCTGCTACGGAATTAAAACCTGTACGGATGTGTCCTCAGCGAACCCAAATAGCTTGCAAGCGTAGGCCTAGATCAACTGGAATCGGGTGAAATTCCTACACGGCTGTAACTATAAATAACTTTCGATTTCAGTCTAAGTCATCAAAAGTGAACGCTGTCTGAGTTGATTTAGGCTGACTCTCAGCCTATTGGCTTACATTGTCGATGTAAAAGGATATGTCTGCACATCGACGGTTGCCATTCGATGTCGTAACTGTAACATTTCCTGGAAGAATTCATTCAGTACGTTGTCCGCCGCTCATTTTCGTGAGCTGCGTCTGACAACCAAAGAAATAGCGACGGCGTAAATCAAGTCAAATTAGGGTATCAGTTTTTGTACTGCTGTGTTTCATTTTGTGTCCGCCGTAATACTCTATTCTGTTTTACGACTCGAGGAGAGGAAAACTCTCGTCTGCTGCAGGGAATGATATATTACGGAGAACAATAATCTTCTCTGAATGTGATAGCTGTGAGGCATATGAAGAAGTCTAACTAGTTTGTACTTGATCGCCTTTGCCTTCGAAGCAACCGATTGCAACAAGGACGCCGCCCGCTCTAATTGATGGGCAATTGGTAAATAACCACATTTTATAGTCTAAGCCTTTCTGTTGCTTAGCTGTGTTAATTCCTTGAGTGTAACTTATATTTAGTTCACAGAAAAATGCAGCATCATTTTTGCAGACAAATTCCAGATTTAGCGAATTCCTGACTTTTTTTCATAGTCCATGTTCTTCCATGCGATTTGAGGTGCACTCCGCAGTTCAACAGCCAGTGCAGATCACTCGTTAGTAGCCCTCCCTAAAGCGCTCGGCCATCGAGGTAAAACCATTTTGAAACAGACAATGTATTTGCAGAGTAATTGTTGCATATGGCCTAGCAGTATGCCTACACGTGCAGAGAACCAACTGTTAGGATGGGCAAGGACCGAGGTGTAATACTCAGAAATAGTAGCCATGATGAGTGGATGGTAAATGATGGCTTAGCTTTAACATCTTTCTGTTGATCCTTCAAGATTTTGTGCTGACTTTGTCAATTCAGCAAATACGTGCGCATACAGGCTTACGGCCTTTATATCCCGGAGTCCTCGCACAGACACATCAACATAAGCTACAACAATAAGCAGTAATATTTTTTTTTAAATAATGTGTGTCAATAGAAATTATTAGTTAATAAATAGTGGGTGTAAATCGATATTATTATATGAAACGCATTAAAATTGGTCGCTCACAGCGGCCTCAGAAGTAGTTACCCATTACCACACCTGAGTGGTAGGGGTTAACCCTTACCACTCCTGATACCGCTGTGTGTTAACCCTTATCACTCACGAGGCCGCTGTGTGTCATTGTCACCCTTGAGGCCGCTGTGAGAGACCAATTTTAAGTATATAGCTATTTGTGATTGATCTGAGTTTCAGAAGTTACTATAAACTAAAAAATTTAAACAACTAGTGAAAATATGACAGGAGTTGGTTAAAATTTTAAGGTGAGCTCATATTCTAGAGATATGGCGTGAAGTAAATAGACGGAAGAGAATGCGCAGCGTTTCAAGTGTCTAGATATGCCGATAAGCACTTCCATAGGACTGATAGGAGGATAATTAGGCCATGACCTTAGATTCGAAGATGAACCAAATAGGTCTATAAACATGGCTTATGTGACTCATCTACCTACGATGAACTACACAAAACATCTTTGAATGAAGATTCTCTCTTCGCCTCCATTATACCGTATTGGCTTAGCCACTGAAGCCAACTGGGGACTTAGCACCCTGTATAGCCACATTTTCGGGTCGATCTGCTCCGAGCTCGCAGGATCCATGATTTGCAACGGATCGACGCCCCTAGATCCGATGGCAAACTAAACTGTATTTAACTCCTGTCACTCAATCGTGTATCATGAGAGAAAGAGCGTATATATATATGTATATATATATGTATATATATATATATCTCTCTACAAATTATGCAAAGTCGGATGTGTGAATGTTCACAGATAATATATTATTGCCGACAGACATAGACATAATTGTTGCCTGTAAAAGCGACAAAAAAACATCAGTTATCTAAACAACAGCTTTCATCACATGTGAATAGTTATGCAAGCAAGTCACGTGCTGCTTCCTAGCTGCGTAAAAAAGAGGAAAATCTGTGTTTTATTACTAAGGTTCATGAAATGCCAAAACATAGATCATGAAAACATAGGCCTCGGAAATCACTTCCGTTTTCTCAATATGCGCTTCCTCTCTCGAATACTAAGAATGTTCCTCTGTAACTCTCATTCGCAGTGTTTGACAGACGAATATAAAGTATACGCAGATATTGAGTCTAATTTTTAAACTTCTTACATGTGCATTCATAAATTAAGCGTACGTTCACCACACATTGCCGATAAATAAAATAATAAATACGTAACATACAATAATTATCTGCATAATTATCATCAACTCATTCGGGTCTGTAAATCATCCTGTCAAAACTTTAAGCAAAAAATGCCATTCATTAGTACTCGGTAGATGGCCTACTTTCCTACATGTATACCTGCTTTGTTTTTAACTCCAAAGGAGAAGCTCTAATAAATGCCAATTGCATAATATGGCTTTGGCTGGACATTATATTTTATCTGCCTATGCTACAATAAAGTCGGTAAAGTATGTCCCGTATCTCGCAAGTGGAACGCTGGGAGGGCGACCATTTCTTTTTCTATATTCTTGAACCAGAAGTGGGTGAAACCCAAGGGCGGCGTTGCACACATGGTCAATGATATCACAAGACTTGACGCCTACTGCTTGTTGACAGAGATACTGTTTAGCAAACGACTTGCCAAGGGTCATTGCCCGGAGTCGAACCCGCGATCGTATGAACATTGACCAAACGGTATGATTTAATACAGTAATGGTGCCCGCAGAAAAATGATTCGTGGCCGAAGAAAACATTATTTTGTTTATACAGTAAGGCATCGCAAAATTCAACTTACCAAAGCATTCACCAGAACTGGACCCCACTGGATGGGTCTACAGCATAGCAAGTATCGCAGGAAGGTCCTCATAGCCCAATACCCATGTGTACTAAATTCTATTGGATTGTGTAACGGGGCTTAATAGATAAACATGAATAAGATCGGTTCATCTGGAAGTTGTCATGATAATTCACCACTTGGTTAAGTTCAAAAAAATATTTTTTCAACTTCTAAGATCCGCTATTTGATCACCGTTAGCAGACTAAACGTGTAAAGGATAACAGTCGGAAGTGCTGGGTGATATCGAGCTCTGAGATGGCATTGAATTGAGGCGTGACCTAGGTGAATCGCAGCGACGTTCAGTTTCGTTGGCAACTATTCGCCTCTCGGGAAAATTGTGGCCAATGAAATGACGATTGTGCCGCAGTAAATGAAGAAGAACAACCGATCGAGAACCCTCGCGACGATTCGCCACTCCTTTGTGACTTTGGCATTGGCGTCCTTGTCTCCCAGACGCGACAGGTAAGATCTCAACATGACCTTTATCTCGCGAACGTCCTGCTCCAGACTTTCCTTCTCGGACAGATTCAAGATGCTTGTCGGAAAGGGCGAGGATGTTGATCCTGCTGCTGCTGCTGCTGCAGGCGATGATGACACTGGAGCGACAGCTGCGATGGTCGACGCGGATGATGGAGACTGTTCGGAGGAATCCTCTGCCGTTGCTATGACAGCATCAACAGCAGTTATTCCTTTTGTTTCGGAAGACGGTTGAAATTGAGTGAATCTGAGCTGATCAGGGCGTTTTGTCAATTGCGCTCCTCCTCCTCCCACACCTCCTCCTCCTCCTGCACCTCCAACCCCTCCTCCGCCACCATTTCTCTGACTCGGTCGAAATAAGACAGTCAATGACGTCGTTTCATTGACGATGGATGACTTTCGCTGCTGCTGCTGCTGCTGTGGTGGCTGCTGCTGCTGCTGCTGAGGCTGATGTTGAAAAGTCTTCTTCGCCGTCGGATCAAGATACTCTTGCATGCAGAGAATGGAAGCTAAGCCATCGATAGTCACCTGCGAGTGAAGGAAAACAAAAAGTTAACGGAGTGCAAACACCTTCAGTGCGTCGGCGGATTCTATTTGCAACACGATCGTTAATTTTTTTCTCTTGCTCAAAAATTCATAGAAATAGTGGAGCATGCTGCCAAAAAAGCTCATATTTTGCTCATATTATACGCTGATTCCACGGTATTTCTGCATAGATTTACGCCCTCTACAGAACTGAATGATGAAATAAGTGGTCAAGACGACTGCGCACTAGACTCGCTTGTTTGATGGTTGGAAACTAGTCCCGTAATATATAATATACATAGGCAAACTCGTGTCTTCGCTGGCTGAAAAAATGATCTGTTTGCTCTTTCCAAAAACATATGTAAGTATAGAAGAGTATAATTAGAAGCGTGCTATACCCAAAATTTAATATTCCGTTCATATGACTCATCTAAACTCAAAACTCGTTAATCGTGTGATCCACTGATCGTATAAAGAAAGTAGCATAATATATGTTTATATATATAATACATATAGCTATATATATAAATATGCATATATATATAAAATTGGAAATAAATGCATTAGATTTAGATATAACTATGAACGTGATTGTGGTTTTAAAATTGATGTAAAAGTCTCTGGGCTGCCTTTTCTCTGCCAGATAATGTGATCATTTAATGTGCTCGGTGAGTTTGATAATGCAATTACCCTTTAGTTGCTTTGATACGTGTTATGATTCTAGAGAAACCTTGTAATTTACCCTTTTAAGCCACTTCGGTACTTTATTTTTTCTATCACCTCTGATGTGAGTGTTGATGACAATTATCGCTAGAAACGTCGACAGAGTTATCAATATCATATTCATGCAGAAGTAGGCACCTGTAACAGACACGTCCGAACAGCAGAGTATTTAGGATCGTGACTGAGTTAGTTAGTCAGTAAGTCAGCCACTGAAATCGATGTCCCTAAATCCCACTCTAAAGGGTTGCATGTTATAAGACATTTTTGGTTTCTAAATCTATCGATTACGAACTGATTTTTGATTGAATTCCACCCTCAAATTGTCAAATGGACCTTTTGTTTTGATTTCCGCTTAATCCGTCTCTCAATATGATGAATAGCCTGACTTCACTGGCCGTACATTATATGCATAGTATCCAAGTATCAACTTGTTAATTATTCAAAACAGGAAATCTATCTATTATTACAAAAGGTTAATTCAAATACAGAAACAACAAAACTTTCTAGATTGGATCAAGAGACAAACATGAGTTTAATCTTCATTCAGCAATTAAGATTAACTAAGCAAAAAGAATATTTTAAGGAAAACTGACCAATCAGAGGAATGGAAGGCGTGGCAGGTGGAGTGTTGTCAGCCAATAGAAGCAGAAGAACGAAAAAGGCCACAAATATATTCATCCCTATATTTAACAAACAGAACTCAACAATAGCCTAATCAGAGAATAATCTTCTATTTATCTAAACAGCCCTATTAGACCTAAACGTGTTAAGCAATTTCCATTCCTACCATTTAAATACATGCAAAAGTAAAGTCGCAAATAATAACACATGCAGTGAATTATTACCCATTTTTATTTTGATGGATAAGTTGAAAGGCCTACATAAGACTCGACTGTTTTTAAATATTCTTTTTAAATTGAGCTTAATAGATGAACACGTATGTACACGAAAGTGCGTTTAGCGAATGCTTGATAACGAATACACAACTTTTAAACTCACGTATTCAAAATTGCACATGTTCAAGTCGAGGAACTATGAGTCCATGACGCAGTCGGTGGCTATGTAGCCACATCTAGAATTTTAGATTATCTGAGAGCATTCTTCAGAGAACATTCCGTAAGTCGGAGCAAAACTGACGCTCGAACGCTAATATTCAGAAATGAATAGTTATAAGTATATAGCTGTTTCCTGTTGATCAGATTGTAACACTGTGATCGGTTTGACTAACCAAGCATCATTTTTGCAGGTGATTCTGGTGGGAGCCAGAAAATGACGAGTGTTAGGAAGGACAACAACACACAGGGCAGGATAAGTATGTAGTTGTAGAAGGCGGCGATGCGTTTGACTTTGATCGTAAACGTTAGATCTATGCAAAATAGGAAAATTTCCAATGCACAACAATGTTAAATTAAGTAAAACCACAAATGAGTAAGTAAGTAGACGTTATTCGCATCCAACATGATTTAAGTTGCTAGAGTCGTGGGTCAAATCGAGAGGAAACCCGAAAATATATTGGCGAAAGTTTCAGTTAGGTAGGGATGCATAGACCTAAAAAACGATAAGTATACTGACCGACATCATAATTCAATTTGTTGCCATGATCTTATTTTGAAAGATAGGAATAGGGACGATTTCTATTGTCTCATTACGAGAGCTAAACAAATATTATGTTCTCTTTACTCACTTATTCGTCACTAAAAAGAATCAGATTTTGACAAGACTAGCCTATATTTAAACAAAAGCTTACAAGTTTCAAAAGAACTTGCTTCCAAAACATTATCTAATGGTTTCATCTATAAAAGAAGACAGCATTAATTAATTAAGTAAGTAAGTAATTAATTGGAAAATGTACAACATAGCGAATCTCAAGAAACCTAATCGGAGGCGCTGCTAGACCAACCACAGCGATAAAACTCAGAGTTGAGTGGCAGCTTGTGAAACAAAGACGCATTACTTCTTGGCATATTAGGTAGGATCACACGAACGGTTCTTAGCTCAGAAACGACTCTGGTGAGTTTTGGCCGACGCAGTGGCATGACCAAAACATAGTACGTGATCAGTCCAATAATTATTATACCTTACAGGGAAAACTCTGATGGAGTCACCTGGAAACGGTTCAAGACAACAGCTGTAGTACTTGACGTTCTTCTTCGCTGGGTATTCCAGGAGTGCCCACTCGTTGCTGTCGACGTAGTCGCTGATGTCCACCGACGCTCGGCCGTCGTAGAAGTCGATGTCCAGCTTGTACCCGTCGTACGTCCAGGAACCGAACTTGAGGTGACAGACCTGAACGTCGAAGGGAAAGTGTCGAATGTCGATTGAGCAGGCGCTTCGAAAGATGGCTGGGGGGATCCAGAGAACAGTTCCGTCGCTCGAGACGACGGCCATTGCCTCGCGATGCTCCTTCAGTCGCTGATCGGCGCTGCTCAACATTAACCTCTCGGTATTAGCTGGCAATCAAGATGTATGTGACCCACACGAGTCATGTACGTGTAATCAGACATTAACAGAACTGAGCAGTTGATATGAAGAAGGCAAGGCTTCAAGAGGCCCGTTTAAAGTCTTATTCGAACTTATAGAGTCACATCATATATTTGAAATATTTTCACGTATTAAGCCCCGTCATCATCGTCGTCGTCGTCACCTGACGTTCTTGGACTGAAAGTCAAAAGTGTCAATGACATACCTAAACATTTCACTACCGTGACCTATGCTTGCGTAATTGCCGCGTGATATATTTTGTGCTCATGAACACGCATGTGTGCATCTGAACATTTATCTAGCGACTTTTGAGTATCTCCAATAAGGTCACTGCAATTAATGGCTTTGACATATACACCTAATACTATCTCTCATAGACTGGCATATAATAGATATCGTTCAAGTAATTATATGGACAACGTGAACTGAATATTGACCGTGCAGGTCTATAAAGAGCGAACTTAGGCCCTAAGTTATATTTACATCATATGAAAACCTGCATAGAATAATTATAAGCTGCTTATTTCTTCTGTAGAATTTAACTTGAAATGGTAAGAATGGTCGACTACTTACTAGTTATATAAGACGATGTCTGGTGTCCATATTTTAGCGACTGGTACTCTGACGTGGTCAACGCCTCCAAAATCTTCCGGATTCCAAGTTAGAAGAATATCTGTCCAGACCTTGAACGCAGATAATATAGTAACGACGCTCAGATTAAAACGAATATAATTTACTTCCTTTAGCCACCACAATCGTGACAAAGGTCGTTTTATAAGTAGCAAATTTCATAAGTGGAAAATATATAATTTTGCGCTTGAAATAGCGTTGTGACTACACATAAGCTATATAACTGTGTAATTTATTCTGTTAAATCTGTTTTCAAGATAGAACCAATTAATTTGCGGAAATCAGAAACGGAGTTTGCTGACCTACTGACCAACTTCCAGAAAAAATTTCAGGTGTTGGTTTCTTTTCAAGTAGGCCTATAGGCCTAAGTGGCGCGTTTAACAATTTTGATATACGTATGCGCTTCAGATTTTACTTGCCACACCAAAACAACTTCTAAATTGTTCTAAATGAAATTGAAAGGTGCTGGTTGAACCGGGAATGAAGCACGGCATCTGGTCGTATGAAACACGTGTGTAGTCAATGATTGCTGTTGCTCACATAGCGACTCCAGACGTTCGTCGTCAGGACTTGGTTTTTCTCGTCGAGGTCGAGTATTTGGATAAGTGCTAAGCCGTACTGCACGCTGATCGTCTGCGAAGTGTTAAAGACCGGTCGACCAACGACTCCCACCATTTCGTATTCTTCCAACAGGTGCTTGATCAATCTCTTCTCGTCCGACATGGCTGCCACATCTGAAATGACGTCATAGACAGCAATTAGCATTTCAGCATTTCTACAAATTGATGAGTCGTGCATCCTGTAAGATTGCATAGGTATTAGGCTTTTTGGTCCCACACTGTCGATAATTGAAGTTCAATTTGCTGCTTTAGCGCCATCTATTTAAGACTCCCTAAATGAGAGATCGACAGTTGACCAGTTATATACATGTATTGAATTGACATGTTTTAGCCACTATCTAATTTTGGAATGGTCGCCCTAAAAAACTCTACCTCCTCCCCTTCCTCATTCTTTGTAATCGCCCGACCGCGCCACTGCCCCTCCAATGGCCGTCACTGATCACAGCTGCGTTGGCTAGGGGTGCAGATGGAGCATATGAAGCAGAACTCTCGATAAAATATCTGCCCTGGTGGGATTTGATCCCTCGATCTTCGATTGAAAGTCTAGTAAGCTAATCATTAAGCTGTCCATAACAATAAATTATCAGCATAAAGCGAACCTTAACACTAACGACAGCTGCTTTTGGTATGCACTCGTCGCCAAAGTGTTAAGAGAGCAGTTCTTGGTGTCACGCTGTTTTGAAATTTGAAATCGCCCTTCCTTCTTCCAAAAGAAGTGTACACGCCTTGACGGTGCAATTGCAGTTGTACTGCAAAGCAATTGTGCGCCAAGGACTTGCTCAAGGTCATTACACAATGACTGACGCCTCGAACGAGGGTCGAACCCGCTCACTAAGCGCGCACTGAGTGTTGCGAGCGAGCCAAACACTCTAACCGATCAGCCACCGTGCCTCACACTGTGAATCGAAACGAATCGAACTACGTGCTAATGATTGCTCAGAATTGCCACCTGTTGATTTTGCACCAGAATAAATGCCCAGCATGTGTCCTCAGTGACCCGCGGCGTGATGAGTGACGATGTGCTACACGTTGACCTAGGCCTACGCATTTGTCGAAGGCATGACACATTAAAGTGAGCGATAATAATACCCGCAAATGTACCGTCTTACATGCGCTGTAATTGTGTTCAGAATATCCGCTGACTGCTTGCTATAAACGTGAGAAAAATCTGAATAATTATTAGATAACAGCGGTGACAGAAATCTTTAATAGCTTTGTATAGCACAAACGTCAGCCGTGAATTATGAACAGTTTGTCGTATGCATACACTATAAATATGATCTGCTCCAGCACATATCAGCGCAATTAAAACACTTCGATACCAGTCAAATCTCTGAGAAACTAAGAGCCATCAGAGCAAAATGACCTTGAACAGCTGACTTTGCAATAGGAAAGGCAACTGTAAAGCATTCCATGCAGAGATTGGTGGGAAAGGGCAAACGTGCCCGTAATATGCTCTGTATGATTCCACTGACTGGAGACCGTTTAGGTAACTCCTTCACTGTTTCGACTTTGACAGTGCCAGCCCCATGGTTGGAGAAAGCAGGAGGTCGACACCCAGTCATCTTCGACATGGAACGGTGTCATTAAAAAAATTAACGAGGCCGTTTAAGTCTGATTTTTAACCGTATTTTCTGTTTCTGTATCAGTTGATTGCGTGCATGTGTTGTCTTGCTTCGGTCATGTCAAACAATGGAGTGCAAAGTAATATGACCTCTACATAAATTATCTGCAGCTCATTTGCTATGTATATATGCTCGTACTTTTAATAATCAGCAACAGTTTGAGTTTGATAAAATAATTTGATCAGACGTGAGATCCTATGCGAAATCCTATGCTCAAGGAAAGGTAATATATATGATGTAATATATATTCGGAATAGGATATATGTATATATTCGCTTACTGATACTTTGTCATTTGAGATATGTTTACAAAAGATCGTCCCGCCTTTGATTGCTGCCAAGTTTGCCCAAAGCAAATATTTGCATGCCACCTATTATAGCGTTTATTTGAAATGCATTTACATAATTATACAACCACTTGTATAGGCCTATAATGTGTAAACCGCTTGTATAAATTACCCTCTTGTATAATTGGCTAAACTTAATAATTATGTTATCTCTTAGAAGATTTCTTTATGCACCAGTGTCCATATACAAAGTAGACATTTTCTCGTGCGTTTGTGTTGCGATATTGAACTCGTCGTCCTTGACATAGGACTCGCCTTTTGGCACATGGCGCCGAGACTCGGTTTCTGTCGCTGAAACTCCCCGATGATTTGTGGCTCTGGAGTGGAAGTGGAGCGATGGAAGACGGGAGGAACGGATGACATCCGCTTAATCTCGTCTTCTTTATTCCTGTCAGACAAATAGGAGGTTCACGCAGCGACGTGTAAACAAAGACATCGAGATGACCAGCTGCTGCAGCTGCCGAGAAGAAGGACGAGAGATGGAGATGAAGGGCGGGCAGCAGCCGAACGAGAGGTAGGAGGAGGATGAAGAGGAGGGCGTGTCAGCGGGTGAATTAAATCCGAGGAACGGGGCATTCCGGTTGACGCTGCGCCAACAGAAAATCACAGAGACATCAGTTCGGACGGGATGTCATTCCGGTTGGAACGTTATTCCGCATAATAGATTAGGATTCAAAAGTCACTCATGTGCGCAATGCCAGTCGACTGTATAGCATTTTGAGGAGTAATTAATTACTATAGGATCAACAAGTTAGTTGTTGCCAGTCACGAAGAAAACGCAAGATGTCTCGAATGCCTACAGCCAAGATATCCTAAACTTACAAAACTGCCTTCCAATCTCGAAACATGGGACACAAAGCGATTTTAAATTGTTCAACTTCTACTAAGATTTCAACTATAGCAAAACAATTAAGTGTTTGGAACGCATCAATATAAGATGGATAAGTTCGTAATGTAAACTGTCAAACAGCCCAGTTAATAAGAAACGCTGGTGTCATCAGTCATTAAAGTGATGTAGCGCTTTCTTATAGAAAAAAATTGCCGGAACGCATCTCTATTGTTAAAAGACATGCCGCTAAAATGAGCAACCAAACATAATAAATTTTATAGGACACAATAATGACAATCTTACTTATAAATTTTAGAATGTAAAAAATTGAAATTGTGCAGTTTTATATCAAATTCCAGAGTTTCGCACAGCTAAAATATTTCTTTTGTAGTAATTGAAAAAAGGTGCCAAAACGCCGTTCCGGTGCGTATACTGCCAGGAAAAAATACGCTGAAGTGATGGAACCAGAGTAAAGCAATCTAATGCAGCATCCCAAGACTCAATAAGTCAATATAATTATATATGTAGGCTAACACATGTCGAAATCTTAGCTCATAATCCTCACAACTCTCCGCAGGTCTAGTTTATATTCTAATAATAAGTAAGAGCCTACGCGCTTTAGTAAGAGATATAACGATCATAAATTTTAGGAATTTCATCCAACGACAGTTTCTTGAAAAGCTACAACACAAGCGTAATTGAGTTTAATTGGCATTTAAACTAACTATCAGTTAACTTGTTGATCTTCGATATCATCAATTAATTAACTTGAAGTTAACTCCTATCCGTTTATTTTAGCGTAATCTGTGTCAACTAACTGTTGACATCGGTTGACGAGGAATTGTAGACGTCAAGAGTATTTGATGTTTCAAAATATCCGCAAAATCGACTGTTTCGTGACAGTTTTTGCAATGAAATATTCCAAATCTTAATATTTGCATAAAATGATGAAATAATTGTTCAAGAGTCGATAAAAAAGATTCGCAGTGACTGTATTTGCAGAAGACAGCATTGTCTTAAGTAATTCAACGATGATTTGTGATAAGCTCAAATACGATCAAAACATTAATTTGATGGAACCAGATTGCAAACAATTCAGTGCAGCATCCCACGACTCAAAAACAGCTACCGGGTATATGTTTTATTATAATTATTTATTATTATTATTTAATTTATTATAGGTAAAACGATGAATTTGAAACAACTCTGATTAAAAAGAAGTAGACGATATAACATATGCAACTAAGTAAAGACAGGCTTCTCTTTGCTACAGGCTTTTAACGAAGTTAGTGACACACGTCTACTAAGGCGCAGTACTCTTAGACCAAAGTCTCGCAATTGCTTGGCCATATTTCCGTGAAGGACTATTATCTCCGTTATTTCTTTAAAACTGATCATCGCGCATTTTGTAAAATTCCAGTTACTGAGTCAATTTATTGATTAACTTGTGCAAGACAGCAATTAGTGCACTAATCCCCAGTGGTAATAGCGATGAAAGAGTTTTGATAAGCCTTGAGGACACTGGCGTTGAGAGAACAATGATTCGCCAATTTTTCATCAAAATCCGCGATCTGACCTGACCCAGAATTCAATGCCCCAAATTTGCATGATCAATTCAGATCAACGTAATTAGAAATTGTCTTGCAGTGTCTTGTTATCTGCGAAGTCAATTACTGCCTCTATGTCGTTCGACCCCAGAGGAATCCCCTAGCGGTAAAAATTTACATTACATTTCTGTACGCTATGGCGTAGGAATCCCACCCACCCATCCGACTCCATTGCCTTCCCATCATGCATACGTCTCTTGAACGCACAGAGTGGCCTACAGATGGCCCCAACTGGATGTCGGATGCGTTTTATTTCTTGCCTGAACCTTGCGATTATTAAGACAGAATGAAGCGGACAGCAAAACCGTGATTCGAATACTGCTGAGATTTCTTCAGCTTTCGGATCGTGAATGTGGGTTATGGTACCAGATAGTTTATGATGCACCAGAACGTAATGTGGCTTTAATTCTAGTAGCCGACCGCCGAATATGGACAATAATCTCCTTACATTTCTAAAGACACAAGAACGTCATGAGGAACCGCGCCATTTCGTGATAAGCATATTTATAGTTATCGCCCATTTCTAGGAACCGTTCATTGCTTTGGATTTTATTTATATTTTGTCGATAGCGAGGATTGAGTAGAGGATGACTAATTGAATTCCTATTGCACGCAAAACACCTTTCGAACCAACGTTTATTGTTCATTTGTTTAAGTCTTACATGTATGTATGATCGTTGTCAAAACGACTTGAACTCACTTAACGTTGGTTGTACCAAGGAATCTTATCATAGGAATTCAATTGGTTATGGAAATCTCACATCGAGCACGCCGTTATGAAGTCCAGGAAGACACGGACTTCTGCAACATGTGTCAGGCAACAAGAGGGGAGCATGTAAGAAAGCCCTTCTGATGTTCTGCTGACCCTGATCCGACCGATTCTGGACAAAGGAGCAATCGAGCAACGCCCAACTGAAGACGCTAACGCAGCGGCAATGGATGGACTCTACCTACCGGCTTTCAACTCTACAACGTACAGCGAGAGAAAGGGAATGATATGGAAGTCAAGCAGTACGATGTGGGAAAGCGGCAGAAGGAGTACACCGCCAACCCGTAGAAGATCGAGCCGTTCGTGTCAATCAGAAGCAAGCATACGGAGGTCCAGATATCCAGAGTAACTTCGGTCAAATGCTGCTGAAGAAGACAGTGTCTTCGCAAGATGAACACCATCCAGACATAAACTACGAGGAGTGCTTTACCACAGAACACATCCTCTTGGAAGGCTCATGGAAGTACATCAGTTGAACTACCCGTAGCAAGACAGTGTAAGATCTCGGAGTCGCTTGCGCCGCAAAGAACATCCGCCAGATCACGGGTCCGAAGACGGGGCCATATATAATATATATATTATTATGTAGTGCAGTGCTTGTAAATAGCGCATTGATATACATGTGGTTATATGCAGATAAAAATATTTCATAACAAGACAATAATCTTCTTTGTGTATATCTATCGTGTACACAACAATTTAGATATTTTGTTTAAAAACTAAAAATTTAAAACAATAACATAGTAACGGACGAATGCGGATGAAATATTTTAGAGCATTTATTTAAAGAATAATTCAATGCTAAAAAATCTGGCAGATTGCAAGTAACCAAAATAAGGTCAGCGGTAAGTTCAACATCTCCACGAGGTGCGAAAAGGATGACAACTTGGGTGATCTTGGCTAGACTCCTCGTTCTGAAAGTAAAAGAATGGTATAACGACGACACCTACCACAGAATCAACAACAGAGGGAATTCATTAAAGACAAAGGGACATTCATTGCATACATGTATGCTGCCACAAGACGTCCTTAGACTCATTCTCACTTATTCTCATCCTCTCTGGTCATTGGTTCTCTGATGTTATGTGAATCTTCATAAATAAAAATTTATCAGCGCCCACAAAAGTCACGGCAGGGAGATCATCTCATTCCCCGGCGATATGCCAAATCAAATGCGCAATAGCCAAGCCTTTCGTTTTGTTCCGGTGTCAGGTCAAAATCCGGGGTCAAACCGAGGAGACAGCATGGCGTTACGGCGATAAGATACTGCTTCCAACTCGGTCAAATAATATCCAAAGCGACTCTGCACGCGGCTTCAAACTGAAACGTCATTGAATCAATCTCCTCCAGACGATGAACGCGATTTAATCGAGTGTTCTGAAATCACTTATTAAGGAGCGTGACGGAAGCGTCTCCTCTTTCTGTTGCTTTCATTTATGCATTGTGTTTTTCAGACGCAGCATAGAAAAGAAGCGGAATGCAACACCTGAGGCCGTAATAGCGCGACGATAAAAACACCGGAAACACCGTCGTCTGGCGATCTAAAATATTCTCCCCTGCAATCGCCCCTAGGCCGTCATCTTCTGCGATGACTGATCCACAGTCAGTAGCACTGCCAGCGATTACCACAAGAGGGAGCCACTGTCGCTTGCAATTATGGGAGAGCGCGTCGTAGTGGTCGATGGTCTCTCTCTATATACATATATAGCTAGGCCTTTCGTCGTCCGTCTTCGTCGTCGTCGTCTTGGCTTAAGAGATCAATGCGTTTTAGTGTCGACGCGTCTCAGACATGCGCACATCTACATTGAAACGTATTTTATCGCGCGTCGTACTCGGTTAATTTTGACGACCCTGGAAATCGCGGCCATCGCTGATGTTGCTGTTACGAAGCAGTGTACGCCAAGACACTGAATTGTCCGCTGCCTAGTTGGGCGCCAATGTAAGCCTCTGTGTTCAGTCTCAAAGAAGCTTAAATAAAGCAGATTACTATGATGACAGCCAACGGTTTTATTCCTATCACTGTAAGTCGCCAGGATGCATAGACCTAAGCACCAACAACTCCAGAAGCAGACATGTAAATGTACATATATTTACACCATATAATAACAAGCTATCTATAAATAGGGGCTTAGACGTATCTGTTTGCCTGCGCGCCCCTGTGTCTGTAGGTCGACGTGTATCTCGATGCGTTCGTGCGTCTTAATAATGTGCGTTGGCTTTCCGTGTAGCTATTACACATAGAATAGAACACACAGAATAGATCGCAATGTTAAAAACGTAAAACTTTAAGCGAAACAATTGCACACAAACTGCTCTGAAAATGGGAACATCGTTTACATTCAATTAAATATGTGTAGAAAGTGCTTGCAAATGCGACTGCGTATATAGTGACGTTTGAAAAAGTATGGCTGAGCGTTTTGCGTTCTTCTGCTTTGCATAATTTCTTTCCTTTATACTGATCTTTTAAAACTCGATGGGGGTTAGCCGCCCCACTGTGTTCATGAAGATCTGAACTACATCTAAAGTGGTTTCATTTCACTTTTATCAATGCCTGTGGCTGACTATAATCATTTGCTTGGAGGTGCTTCAAAGACCGGATCGAGTGATGACCGGAATGAGGTATACACTACATTGCGTTCTATCCCTTCTACAACCATGCAAAACTCCAACAACTGTTACTCAGGCGCATTTACCGATAGGCCTATACCCTATACGCATTCATTTCTTTTCAAGAATTTATATAACTGCTGCAAGGCAATATGCACATTACCTCCAGATGTTTGTTAGACTGTTTTTGGCATTTTTAATCATAAGTTGTCAATACTAGACGGTGGTGTTTTTTAAATTTAAAACGGTGACTAAAATTGATTACTATTATTCTGTGCGTTCACCTCATCTCGTCATAACAATAGCCTTGACATTTCAATGTATCTTAAAGCAGCCTAAATCGGCATTAAGGTCACGCGAGGTACTTATGATTAGTTTCCTTCCAATAAACGAAACGCTTTCTGCTCTCTGATGTTCATTTTGAACTGCGAACTTTCATTATCAACATCTTTTGTAAGCTATTAAGGAATTGCGCATTTAACTATTTTAGAAACCGAAAGAACCAGAACGATTATAAATAAAGCAATATCAAAACAAATATGCGCATTTAGACAAGCATTCTTCTCTATATCGGAAAGAACTATCTAGAGGGGAGCGCATAGGTAATTATTCACATACATGGGTTTAGGCCTAATATTGTGTATGCATGAAATTGACATCGTATTGGGATAGAAGATGAATCTCAGATACATAGGCCGAATGAGATTACTTGAGATGTGACTGAATAATTCTGAACTGTGTAAGGTGGTCAGCTATTCATAAAGATCTGAAGAGTTTTGAATGTTGGTGGAGATAACGGGCCTAGGTTGTCCGTTTTTGGGAAATCGTAATCGTCCCTTTTGTGAATTGGCAGACGCCCATATTGTTCATTTGCGATTACCGCAATATGACTGGGGCACCAACTGTTAATAATCGCCCCAAGCGTGGTCGCAGATTGCCTCTGTTGGGTATTTATTTAACGAAAGAGCCAATTGGAACCGAACCGTACAACGTCCATTTGCATGCGGACGAATTTCATTAGCTGCACACGAATATATAGTTGGAATAGGATGAAATGAAACATAGTCTAGATAACGATTTGTTTAGGAACGATCTTTTAATTGGGCATCGATCGACCATGAATAATTTATCGAGCGGACACGATGGAGTCCACTGCATTCGGCGCGTGGGTCATTTGTCAAACTCTCTGGTGCGGTTGCGATGAAAGCAAGGCACGAAGCTAAGGGTTAACGATGTAGGCCTATGTGAGATGTCTGGACAAAAATAAGGTCCTGAATGAGTCTAATAGACCTACACTCGTCTAACAACAGCTGCGATCTATCTGAAGGTATTGCCGAAACACCTGCGAAACGGTCTAATCAAAATATAATGTTAAGCTGCGCGGTAATTAAGGTCTTGTTAATCAACGGTCTTGAGACAATGAAAATAATAGCAATATTTGTAAATTTCAAACTGACAAGTTGCAGTATGACTACAAATATAGCGTGAGCGAATGGTGGCAAGTCATGACAGGATACTAATTTAACGCATGGAGACTTGAAGGTGGACTAGTCAGCCTTATATAATTGCATAAAACCAACCAATGTCAGCACAGTTAAGCTATTTGTTATTCGCCTAAATAAATACTAAACGTTAACATGGGGTGTTGCAGTGGCATGTAAACATGGCATGTGCAGTAACAAGTTAGCTACGATAGTCGTTTAAGAGTTCAAAAATGCCAATAATTGATGTCACTCGAGTCCATAGAAGCGCATAAGACTAACTCTTTGCAACAAGTGCCAGGTCGACTTGGATATTACTAAATTTAATTAAGTCTGTTTACTTGAAACTTGTTTCATTTGCTTAACATTTGGATCAGATGGCTGGTCAAACAGGCTTAGATATTTATAACGTCATGAATATTAATTAGGCTATGACAGAAAGAGACATTTTATTGACACGGCTAAGCAGATGTTAAAGAGTATGTAATTATATAAATGATGGTTTCTTCGACCGTGCACATGTGTGCATGATAACAAAGAACATACGTAACCGAATACATGCATAAGTATACACTTATGTATGTACACGCAGACACGATGCATACATGCATACAGTATAATTAGCCTATGGCCCATATCTGCCCACGAATGAATCGGTGCATGTATACATTAAGGCATAATTTGCACGCATGCACAAAGTAGGCCTACATATAATTATACTCAAACGCATTTATACACACAATACACAAGTGCACAGTACACATATGCACACATAATGTACACTATATGTATATTTATGTACATATATATATATATATTAGGTCATCAAATTGAGTCATTGTTTAGCATCGTTGTACATATGAGAGACTGTAATCAAGTCACTGCAAATAGTAAAGTTGGTGTATCCTCATTCCCTCCCTACCCTCTTCCTTCCCTCCTCCACTCATCCTCCTCTTACTTCCTTCCTCCCATCCTTTTAGAATTCTCATCCGGCTTCTTTCTTCTCTCATTCGTCTCTTCACCCTCCTTCTCCACTTCTCTTCCTCCTCTCATCCTCCCTCCTCCCTCCTGCTCCACTCTTCTTTCCCTCCAACCTCTCTACTCCTCTTCTGCTCATATTCTTCCTCTCTTCCCTACCTACTCTCCACTCCTCCTTCTCTTCCTCCTCCTCCTCCTCCTCTTCTTTCCCTCTTCCTCCGTCTCCTCCTCCTCTGTTCCTCACCCTTCGAACTACTTCTGGCTGCGCTTCGTGTTACTCTTCATTAGTTCTGCGCAGTCGACAAGCGAGAAATGCCAATGTCCAGTTTGTGAGGACTGTCCAGCTGCATTACGTCGCCAGGGTATCATCCGAAAAGGTCATGCACCCGGGGTCACTTGGGGTCAGGTGAAGCATCGTCCACCATTGCACTTCCGTTAATGACGAACGCCATTAATCTAATAAGTGTCGCAGTCATTTAATTCTGTGTAGGCAGTGAACGGAGGTTTCATCTCTGCGACAGAATTAAATATGCATGGAATAGCTAGCCATCTATCGAAATTTCGCGGACACTTTGGTAGAAACGACTCAAACCCTAAAAGAAATTGACGTGACTGTCTTTTTTTCGACACTCTGTCCAAAATACGCCTACAATCAACGGGCAATAATTACGGCAGTAATTTTACAAGACTCCAGTTGATAAAAGAGCCCTGCTTACTAACAGCAACGGTTCCACCTTCCGTTCAAAGCCGTCTAGCAAACACTTCTTGGCCCACGTTAGGTATTCCTCAGAATAGAATCTGGTGCCCGGAATGCAGTGGGCCATTTCCCTTATTGTGTATTTCTCCCCGTGAGGGGAGTGAGTAACGACAGCCGGCTTAATATCTCATACGAACCCTGACTGGTTACTTATGGGACGAGGATAGTACATATCAACGTCTCCACCCTATTGATATGACACTTATTATCAGGTATTAAACTAATAGAAAAGAGACTTGATCTTAAGTAAAAGGCCAAGAAGTCATATATAGCCTACCTGTTAATTCCTAAATGCCTTCATAAGGTTTTCCGTAGCTTCTTTAAAAATGCGTTCAATGAGGATGATTTTAATAACTTATTTAAATAGCAACGCTACTTAAAAATATGAAAGTACACCAGATGATTCAATGTATAATTAGGTTCCATCTCATAATTAGGCCTAATTTGTAGGGTTTTCGTAGGCCCTAGATGCGCAGTTCAACTCAATTCTGATTGGCCGGTACGCTGCTTGGAAATATATTATGTCAGCACTAATGCGCGTTGTTATATTTTGTTAGCTAGAGGCGCTTTGTTAAAATATTAATTAACGCATGTAACCAGCGGCTTTCGCCGAAAACATTAATTTGCGTGAGTATTCACGCAGCAACAGCATTAATTACAAGCACTATAAAAGGTTGTATGTTTAATCATTATTAAGCTTTTGCCTTGTTGTATACAGGGATGCTTTTCAATCCTTAAACCTGCTCTGGCGTACAACAGTATTATCTTACAGCATTCCGTCTATTGATTGAACTTAACTCAAGGGCTACAGAGCTAGATGTCTAGACAAAAGTTGCTTGCTAGGCTCGACATTTTAACCAGGCCGTGTTTAATAAATAATAAGACTCTCCTATCGCATCAGCTCACATCATCGAGGCGACGGATTGAGGTGTATACAGGCTAACGTCTAATCTTCCCCATATGCATATGGTATGTATATCATATATGAAGCATACATAGCAACATACTTACCATGCCAATCAAAGACTACAAATGGCTGAAAGTCTGCCTAAGAACTTAGCGTAAGGCTGCTAGGGCATCTGCTTATTCACGAGCACAACGTCGTGTCAAGGGAATTCTTCAAACATAGATGAAAATGCAAGTCCGGTTGCCGAAGATAACCCAGAGCGCGCATAGGACAGAGAGAATGCAAGCATGGCCTTTATTAAGGACGATGAAGATGATCGGAAGGCGGAAAATTGGATTGACTAGAGTACGATTTCTATTATTCTCGCAGAGGTTGGATTTTAATTTTGTGTTGAAAAGCGGAATGGTGATAGCTAGAAGGTTGTCAGAAAGATTATTATGATGAGTGAGCGTAGAAACTGGTGGAGTAGCTAAGGATTTGGCGATTTCAGTTGGGAGATGATTGCAATGTCGAGATCTGTAGTGAAGAAAATATGGGTAAACTGGAGAACTTGAGTCGGATAGTCACTTGACGACGGGAGGTATATAAGGTTGATGGCGATTAGCTCCGAGTAGCAACATTTATGCTGAACAGTTCGCGAAGAAAATTTGGTTGTGATGTCTAGCTGTTTGAAAGACAAATGAAGAGATACCGGCGACATAAATAAGGGTGAGCTTAGGCCTATCTTACATCATTTGGTAACTAGATAGAAAAGCCCTCGACTACAAAGTTTTGGATAGACCTAGTAATATTGAACGCCGTGAAGAGTTCAGAAGGGGAATGGTCCAGTGAAACAATCCTGTGATGCAGGTGCGGCGATCCCGGGGGGTGCGCTGAGGGGGACAAGTTCCCCACCTTTTACAAAAAGGGGACACATGATCCGTGTGTCCCACACATTTTCCACTTCTCTCATTGGGTGCCCCCACCCCACCTTTCAAACGAGATCGCCGCCTGTACTTGTCGAGTTAGTATAAGGTGCGAATTACTTACACAATTGACTTTCGCCCGTTACCAAAATATTTTGTTGTTGCGCTTTGTCATTTCTGCCGTTCTTGCTATATTCGGAAGTATGTCAGTAAGTCAGTAAGTAATTAAGTATTTTATTTAATATGAACGCCTTTAACATTTAAAACACACACACACTGTACACACACACTGTACACACAATAAAATCTTAGTAGTAGAAGACCATAAGCCTAAACATAATAGTTTCCTCACCTAACAACCAAACGTTCTCAGACGAACTATGATGAAAATAGAAGTGTATATGAAGCGCCTCATAAGGCTTCAGTTGTGTAGCGAAACCTCAAAGAACCATTTGCAGCCTCGGCCTACACGTGTGTAGGAGACCGTACGACTTGACAAGTTAAAGTACATAATTAAATAGAGAATAATGGCAGCTTCTTTAAAATGCTTCGGAGCTGGCATGCAACACAGATCGAGTAAATCGCGTGTCTCCGGTGATTTAGAACAATGTCGATTGATTTTCACTCGAATGGTTAGGACTCTGTCCAATATTAAATCGTTATCGGCAGTCGGCAGCCCGGCTGATGTCATATCCGCATATTTTGTCGGATACATGAAGGGCCTGGCCATTACTTGTGACCTTTAAATCAAGGTCACCGCAGGGCTTCATTGGCAGCGACTGACATTCTCGTTTTCATAGACGACATGTCTCTTTCAACTGTCTGTCTCTCTTTTTTCTCTGCGTGTCTCTCTGTGTCTCTGCGTGTGTATCTCTGTTTCCCTCTGTCTCTCTCTGCCTCTACGTCCCTCCCTCCCTCTCCCTCTCTTTCTCTGTCTGTTTGTCTCCTTCCCTCCCTATCTCTCTCTTTCTCTCTCTTTTCTCTTTCCCTCTCACGCACGCACACACATACGCACGCACACATACTTTTCAAGTTCTGTCTCCCTGTCTCATCTCTTCCTTCCTTCACTGTCTCTCTAATCCCTGTCTAATCTTCTTCTTCTTCCTCCTCCTCTTCTTCTTCTTCCTCCTCTTCTTTTTCTTCCTCCTTCTCCTCGTCCTCTTCCTTTTCTTCTTCTTCTTGCCATTGTGTTTATTAATCCGTTTGTCTTTTGTCCAAATCGCCAGTTGACAGTTGAATGACTTGGCTTACTGTCAAACCGGAACCTTCTTTGCAAAATCATCATAATTCAGTTACAGTAGAATTTATATCAGTATTATTATTATTAATATTATTATTACCGAAATTTGATACCGCCCTTCTTCCAACATTTTTTACTCCGAAGTGCATATACACGCCTCGACGGCGCAATTGCAGTTGTACTGCAGAGCAATTGTGCGCGAAAGACTTGCTCAAGGTCCCTACACAATGACTGACGCCTCAGACGAGGGTCGAACCCGCCCACTCATGAACGTTACGGGCCGACCGGCGATCGCTCTAACCGATCAGCTACTGTGCCACAGTGTTGGGTGATAACCAAAATTACCAATTTTACCAAAGCATAATATTACCAAGCGTTGTTGTGTCTCTCACTCATTCATCCTGACTCAGCTTGAGTTATTTGTGGTTCCTCTAAGATCATATCCTCTCAGTCGCTTATATTTCCGCTTCTTTGGCATGCCAAGGTTTGATCTTGACCTTCGTTGAGCTCGTGTGGCTCTCTGGAGGCTGATCCTGTTGTTATGTGTCTAGCCCAGTCATCATGACTCATGTACTGTACGCAAGATGAATCCATCATTTGTGTATGAGACGCAAATATGATAAGTCTAGACCAAAATTCTATTCAACGAATTGGCAGTCAATTGTCAGCAGCTTAACATGCAAGCAGTTAATGAACTGAGCGCATTCATCGCGAATGAGCAGCGTTGGTCTAGGGCGAAATGCCTCACGGGCAGAACGAGAAAACTGGTTAATATTTCACGTCGATGACATCTGGCCATTAGCAGGCTTGACCTCTGACTATTATTAGGTCTGATTTTTGGCCATAAGTAGATTTGACTTCTGACCATTTCGTAGGCCCGACCTCTGACCATTTGTAGTCCTGACCTCTGACCATTTGTAGTCCTGACCTCTTACCATTTGTAGTCCTGACCCCTTACCATTTTTAGTCCTGACCTCTTACCATTTTTAGTCCTGACCCCTTACCATTTTTACTCCTGACCTCTGACCATTTTTGTAGTTCTAACCTCTGGCCATTTGTAATTCTGACCTCTTGCGATTTGCAGACCTGACCTCTGACCATTTTTAGTCCTGACCGATGGTCATTAGTAGACTTGCATGCAATGCAGATATCTGTCCAAGTTCTTCCCATATTAATACCTGACAAAATAATTCCGTTTCGTATATATACAAACACATGCACGATCCATGTCCTGCCTCCATCTATCGCTCATAGGAGCAGCATCACCACCACATCGGTCAGACAGTCGCATTATTTATATATATATATATCCATCTTAAATCACTTAATAATTCATCGGCCATCGATGGATGCCTCAGTCTTGATTTGTCTGCGAACAGAAGAGGCAATCAATCAGTCGATCGGATATCGATCCATCAGCAAAGGCCCTCCCTCCCTCTTTCAGTCCCTCCCTCTCTCCCTCCCTCTTTCAGTCCCTCTCTCTATGCCTTCTACTACCTTTGCGTCTCTCCTACCAGCAATGGAGCAACCGAGCAAGACCTAATAGGTTAAGCGATCACTACGGTATCTGCATCTAACCCTGTCTAAAACCGTTCATGAGAATGATCGAACGATCAAATGAACGAATGCTGATGACAGAGGATAGATAGATAGATAGATAGATAGATAGATAGATAGATAGATAGATAGATAGATAGATAGATAGATAGATAGATAGATAGCACTGTGAGCAGGAACTTGACTAGAGCCGACGATTCTTTCCGCCCTTAATTTCTTTCTAAAAGAATGAGAATCTTTACAAATGCATTTCAAAATATACATCCCTCATCTAACTTGGCTAAAAATGCTTCAGATGATACTCATGAATATCTACTATACCAGCTGGCATGTTGACCACCACAGCCCTACAAACGGTTTATGTCATGCCTGATCCGATTGGACACCTGTCATCTGCACAGACCATTGTGGGAGGTCATAAACGGTAGCTACAAAAATGATCTATCACACTGATCACCTTGTACAATCGAAAGTATATCTCGTAAAATCTGCACTCTTAGTATTCATATCAAAGTGACGATATATAAAAGAATTTGGTAGTCACGGCGTTTGATGCATATAAACGAATTAATAAAGCGAGGATTAGGATATGCATGTACATGCTAATCTATCAGAGCTGTCAAATTTTTTATAATAGTGGAAAATATTGCCAGCAAGGGGTGAGCTAAGGTAGAAAAGTGAGAGGTGACAAATATGAACTTTTATTCTCAAAATTTGTAGTTTTCATGCAAGACTTCTTTGTTCAGAAAACATCGTCGGCGAATGGTCTGAGGGTCAAACTACTGACATCCTCGCTATCGATCATCTGAAATTACCTATGATTGAATAAACGCTTTGGACGAAGAATTAATTAATGAACCGAGTCGTCATATCTCTACCTCGTGACGTGTCATCGACTCTTATTGCGAATTTGGGCTTGATAAGATACGCAGCTGCTTCAATAATCTTGCAGTTCAAGGTTTTAGAGTAAGGACTTTATTTCATTATCGTGATACAGGCGGTGGGCGATTCGCAGGTTTATGTTTGCCAACATACAGTAGGTCTACACTTCTAATTGACATCGGCGATTGGCTTATGTCAACTGACCTAAAATGACCGCATATCCAGAGCTTAAGAGCCTTTGGATGTCTCTTTAGAATCGTTGTTTTGATATACAAACTTTATGTGCGTGTAGACTGTAGACTAGGCAATTCAGATCGAAATTCCTCAGCAATTGATTAAACCTGAAACATGGATATCGATGGCCTTACTTAGATGAGTTTTTGTCTCGTGTATCGTTGAAACTAATGTTGTTCGATTAAAGTTGTTGCTTTAAGTGACTAAACCTGATTCAAGTTAGCTGCACCAATAATAAAATTTAAAAAAAATGACAAAAGATACATCAAATAGACTTGTTAGATAAATAATTGTTTTACGTAATCCTAAAATGATAACGAGGATTTAATCGATGTACAAAGGTCTATGGTCACATTCTATAATGTTGGCTTGTGATATGCAGTAAAAATAAATCTAGTCAAAATTATAATTTCCATTGCTAAGTTCGCCCTACCCGATCGTCATAGCACACACAACGTTTATTCCTTGAACTTAAAAAGTAATTTGTGACTAAGTCGATAGCAACGTGCGTAGGGTAAGTTTCTACTAATAATACCACTCTAACAACAACAACTGCTACTATTATCGCCTACTATTACTTCATGAAGTTCATGTGAATTTGCAAAACATCATAGTCCTAAATTTTTAAGGAGCGCCAGTACAAAAGATAAGTTGACGGGAGTGCAAACAAACCAGCAATTTTGCAATGAGAAATTGTGTGTCCTATACAGATGAATTCTTTCATCGTCAACTGAAGAATCATTTCACAATACGCCGAAGGAGTGACTAATTATGACCAGAGCTCGTCTTACGATGGATACTGAAGGCAGAAATCCTAGCCTGTTGGGCCTGTTGACAATAGATATCACCGCGCTGGGAATATATTTTACACCGGAGTCCTTGTCTGCTGCGCCGTCCGCCCAGTATTATGTCAGAAGACTCGACGTAGTCCTACTAAGCACTTTCAAAGTCATAGGCCTACACAACATTTAGGTTGAGATGATAATAAAATAACGAAGAAACGAAGAGCATATCTATGACTTAACCAAAGGTCTGCAGTGTAAAAATATTAATTTGTTTAGGGTCTCTGTCTATGGGGAGCCAGAGGAGGCTGGCTCCTCGCCGTCTCATCTTCCCACCGACGGTGTCTTGATTAAGACTGAGTTGGTTATGGACGCATTTGATGCTTCAAACACATTTCTGCCGCAGCGAGGATTTGAACCGTCGACACTCGGCTTATGGTCCAACAGACCAACCACTAAATAGACTATGGCTCGTGTTCTGTAATTGAATGTGCAACATGATATTATGTGTTTTATAACCATATCAGAAATAGATGATACTTATTATGAAAAGATAATACGTCAGACGGACGCCTACCTTTGGTGAATGAGAAGATCATGATTGTCAGTAGGCACATTGCACTAATTCGCTGCCAACCTAGAGTGTCACCTGTCGCCATTTTTCAAATGTTTCCTTCCGTTTCCATTGATGTCAGGAGGAAATGGAGACGAAGCTGACGTCGTCTTACGACAGTTCGACGAACGACAGTATTTCAAGGTAGTTCATTAGGCCGACTCGTTGCCTTCAACTGCGCTCGTTGCCTAATAATTCTCGGATTTTAACAACGTCGAACGGTGCAAACGTACGGAGCAGGCGTCGACGTATTCGTGTATTAGCACTCTCAACACCGATTATCTTTATAGTGAATAGCCTCTCTCTCTCTCTCTCTCTCTCTCTCTCTCTCTCTCTCTCTCTCTCTCTCTCTCTTTTACTCTCTCTCTCTCTCTCTTTCTCTCTTTCTCTCTCTCTCTCTCTCTCTCTCTCTCTCTCTCTCTTTCTCTCTCTCTCTCTCTGCTGTCTATCACCCTCTCTTTCGCCTTTTCTTTGTATTTCTATCTCTTTTTCTCTCTTTTTCTCTCTTTTTCTCTCTTTTTCTCTCTGTCTGTCTCTCCCTTTCTGTTTTTCATTTTTCTCTCTCAATAGTCTACATCTGTTCACACGAACCGTAAACCTGGTCTTTCTGTTTCTAATCGATCGACATTACCGTATATGCCAAACGCTGCTTGCTTGGTCCGCTCTTCCTGAAGTACTTATTCACCATCGAAGCCTCGGATTTGTCTTTCTAATGTACGTATACGATGTGAGTCTGCGCATAAAGTACGTTGCGTCTGTAGAGATGAAGAAGACCTCGTGTCGTTCTACTTCTCAGCCAGACGAATGACCAGCAAAACCCGCCAACGCCGAAGACATCGTCGACACCACCACCACCGTCGTCGTCGTCGTCGTCATCATCATCATTCAGACGGACCACGTCTCCCGCGGATCACCATATCGGGCGCTATAGATATCATCTGACGCACGTAGAAGCCGATCGCATGGATAGATCATCGTTGAAAGAGCTCTATGGCTTCTTCTTCTGACCGCCAGAGGTCGAGCCTCGTAAAGGAGTGGCGCTCGTCGTTGGAAGGTGACTTCTTGGTCTGATTTAAACATAATAAGATGCGCGCTGTACACTCGATGAAGACATCAATGCAGCAGGACATGCGTCGTCGTCTTCGTCGTCGTTGTATAGGCTCAACAGATCGTAGATCTACGAATGTTAAAGCGCCACAGATAAATTCTTATACATGTGCGTTGCAATGTAGTGACTCAGCGCTTTAGAGCATAACACAGAAATTTTTGTACAGAACACAGTATTATAGAGCATAACAAAGAATCATAGGACAGAACACAAGAATGATAGGACAGTCAACAGAAGTTTAGAACAAAACACAGATTTCTAGAGCAGAATGCAGAATTTTATAACACACCACGGAAGCTTAGTACACAGACTTTTACTACATAATGCAGACTTTTTGAATAGAACACAGCCTTTTAGGACGGAACACAGAATTTTAGAACAGAATTGAATAACAGAACACATAATTTTAGAACACGTGTTAAACATCACAGAGTATTCGCGAGATCTCTAAAATTTGATGACTATTAAAACTGTTATTAGGCTGCTGCTAACTATTTGCAGACAAGGTAAATATAGCGATCTTGAATCAGCCGACAGAAAGTGAATACTAGCAAACAAACAAAAACATACATACCTACCTACCTAACTACCTACCTACCTACCTACCTACCTAATACATACATACATACATACATGCATACATACATATATGCATACATACATACATATTAATGTATCTGAGCATACATTCATGCATATGTGCATACATTACATTTGCTTATAATGTATGCATGCATATTTGTATGTATGCCTATGTAGGTATCTGAACATACATAGGCCTACTTCTGCATTCCTCATTTTATCTTGATCATTGCGGCTGACCATCATAATACTATATAGACCTAACCGGGATGAGATATATGATAGATAAATGCAATTTGTTACATAATTATGTGAAATCATTCGATGGCTGGTAAGCAATTTCTATGTGTACCGTATGCAATTTGCAGTACAATCATGTGAAAGTTGGTTAATGCTACCAACTCGTCCATTCTCCGTGGAGTCTTCTCCCCACTTGGAGTTTTGCTGTAAGTCTCTGTCAGTTGTTGTTGCCACACAGGACACGTAGTGTTCAGCTTGATAGGACTGTCACGCAATTGCGATCGCTTGATCAGGTCCATGCGTATGCGCATGCAGTATAGGCAATGTGTAACAGGTGTCAGGTCAGCAACTGTGGCTCCTCTGTCGGTGGAGGCATGGGATGCAGAATTGGCGACCTATCTTCAGAGGTCACCGAATGCACAGCCTGATGCTTTCCTCATTCTCCCCACAGACACTTCCCAGTGTGGATCCATCGCTCGGACAGTCAACTGCACATGGTGTGCGTTGAGGTTGTTGGAAGGAGGGAGGTGCATGGATTGTTGTGCAGGGAGAGCAAGACGGTTTAAAGAGGAGGAGGAAGCAGATAAAGATGGGTGTGGTGGAAGAGAACGATGTAAAGCAGGCGGGGAAGAGGTGAAAGGGCATGATGTTTGGTAAACTGTTTAATTAATTAAATCATTCATACTAGGGGTCTGCGGGTAAACCTGACCCGCGGGTATACCGGTATTCGACCAGTATCTTCTCCGTTTTGCTCCTGCTCCACCTCCTGCGCTTTCTCTGCCTCTTACTGCTCTTTTGTTTCCTCCTCCTCTTCATCTTCATCCTTCTACTTTTCCTTCTTCTTCTGACCGTCTACTAGAGAATATATGCTTAGTAAGTGTAGTTCCTATTAACTTGGTAGGGAACAAGACTATGAAATGGCATGCTAAGACGGGCGGGTCGAAATTTTTAATACGGGTCGGATACGGGTAGCCAAAACGCTCTATCCGCAGGCATCTACATTTTATTCTCATATATATATATATATATATATATATATAATAGCACCCTAGTTGGATGTGTTCCCAACTCCAGCTCGGCTAAAAAGAACAATCTTGAGGCGAGTAAAGAGCACAAGAAGGAATGACTGGGAGAGAGGAAAGGCTCAACAGACAAGCCGAGAAATCGCGTTTATAACTAGAGACGGTAAGTGCAATATGGACAAGGAGAGGACTCGGTTCATATGAGCGGAGGAAGGAATCGATGGCCCATATCACTAAGGGGTGTGGACAGGGCAATTGACAGAGCTCGCGAAGGCATAGTTGTGACGAAGGCATGGATAAGGGTGGAGGTAGCAGAAGCAGTGACTGACCATTATTGTTATTAACATAATTAAATTCCATATGCATGTGATAACAGCGTCCCGGTCAAGCCCATTAATGAGACAACATAAATAGGTAAATCGTCAGTTTCTACCGGAAACTATATGCTGCATAAGTTGTAACTTCTTGAGTCGTGTAGCGTTTTTTTGCAGTAGTCCAGTCGAGCACTGATGACTACACACCAGATGAGCGGGTGAACCTGACTCACTCTAGTGTCACGTGACAACGGCGATCGTTTCCAGTGGCATTGAAATTATCACGTGCAGGACGAAATATAACACGTGATACAAAGACTGACCACTTGTAGGATGTGAACGAATCGAAAAATTACAGAATGAAGTGAGTAGGAGGGGAGGAAGAGGTAGAAGGAGGAAGTGAGTAGGAGAAGGGAGGAAGAAGGGGGAGAATTAAAATCAGAAGCTGAAGGCGAGGAACAGAAGACGACGAAGAGTAAGAAGATTGGGATGGGGAAGTGTATTTGGATGAGGATGAAAAATACTGAGGGAATAGGATAGGCAGAGATTGACACGAAATCAAATTTTGCCAATTCCAGGCGACCGAACTCTCGTCTGAACTCCGCATGATCAGTTGCCATGGCCGTTTGCAAGCTGTCATCGTTATTAACAATTTATCTGTCAGTCTGGGAATCCATTAATCCACTAGAATCCTAGCATGGACATACTGACAGACCAATGCGCGACGAAGCTTTGGAGGTCGTTTACAGCAGTTCGATCTGTTCTCCTCTCAATTCTTTTGTCCTTTCAATGCAGTGTGAATGGAAAGCTCTCTACTGCAGCGCAAGACCTTTTGTGGATTTGTTGGCTTTGATTTAACATTCAATCATTAAGTTCTTTTTAGTAGAAACAGACATCAATCCAAATAATGATTTATAGAAACTGTCGAAAGTAGATGAGAGCCGCTCTGAAGACGAACGATACAAGTATGAAATGATTGTAAAACTAACAATGTTCCATCTCATTTTTTGGAGATAGTGTGCGCAATAACAATAACTCTATGGCGCGCGACATCTTAATAAATGGTTCAAACTTTTGTACGCAGGTGCTATATATATATATATATATATATATATATATATATGTCCTACTCCAAAAACTTTGGTTCCTTGGCTGATAAGTGTTCCCTATTTATCTTAAGACGAGGGCTTTTCTTGGGTTATCGGAAAACGTATCACCACAGACTTTAATTGTGGTCTTAATTTTACTATCATCGTATATATATATATATATATATATATATATTTGAGGTAGAAGCCAAAGCAGGCTAGGAAACTCGATTTACGTAGTTTCATAAAAAGAAATCCTTACTTATTTTTGCAAAACATTTTTTACGCATACTAAATTCTAGGGTGCGCTTGCTCCACGGCACTTGTTCGCGCTCACATGAGCACAGCTTAGAGGGAACATTGGCTCAGACAACCACCTCTGACTCTGAACTCCAATATCATACAGCAGCTGTATCAATTCCCTACAGACCTCATCTTGGTATAAAATTTTAGAGACCATAAATAGACTAGTAAGACTACTGACATTGGAATGGTTAAACCGTAAACGTCACATCGGTTTTGGGCCTACTCATTTGCTTGAGGCAGATGTAAAGGAACGTTGAATTTCTAATGTTCCAACACGGACAATTACGACCACTACTACTACCACTTTCAACACTTCCTCTGCTACTTCCATTGGTACAACTGCTACTACTACTTGCCTTATAAGCATTCAGAAAGAACAACGTCCGTCAGCAAACTAATTAGAATCCGTTGTTTCAATGGCTAGTGCGAGGATAGTTGCCTCTTATATTATTGCAATTCTAATTATTGTACTTGAGTTCGTACTCCTATCCTATCAGCTTTTTTTTTACTTGCTGCGTTGGTGTCTCGTAATGGGAATCTGATGACATCGTTTGATCTAAAAACTCTACCCAAGCAAATCGTGTCTGAGCAAACAGAATAAAATATCTGGACAGACATCAGTAAAGAAAGTACGTTTAAAGTAGTATTTCTTTGATCGAAGTTTATACAACATGCAGCTTCAAAAACGCATGAACATCAACTGGGGACAAAAGCCAAGAAATAAACAAAAAACTAAGTTGCACGAATTCGATTTTTGAATACTCGATGACGCTGATCGCAGAATGAACTGGTTATGTAGGCCTATAATATGCGCAAGTCATGTAGGCCTATGTGTATTAGTATGACTCTAATATGTCGTTCTGCGTGTCCTCGTTGAGCGTGCCATGTCGCATTGGATCCTGGGATAATCAAACTGTGAGTCCTGCAAACCGCAATGTACGCAGCGACAAATGCACTTTGACATTTATAGTAATCGTCGGGATTCAAAGATCAGCGGAATAAGAGTCGCCACGGGATCGCCTCCGGGGCCGTTCGTAAATGACGTCACGCGCCTAGGGGAGGGTCACACATTTGTGACAATGTGTGACGAGGGGTCTAAGAAATGTGACGTCACATCATCACGTCAAACATAAAGATGTGTAATTTTATTAAAAACTTGCACTCAATTGAACAAGTTCCAATGAATCAGCAGTAATTGTCGCCACAATTTAACAACACTAAACATGATTTTTTATTGTAATCTATATTTTTTAAGTATTTACTTCCATCCTCGGTGTCAATTTTGGGGTTTGGATGCGAGGCAGCCATTCTGTAAAGACACAAGCAGGAATAAATATGTCTCCCAAAACGCATTAGGCCACAAGGAGTCCTTACACGTCGGCAACGTCGTAATCGCAAAAGAAGTAACTGGAAAGAATGTAGACAATAGAATGGACAGACGAAGAAGAGCTGGATCTGAAGGAAATATCTATTGAGCAGGATGATGAGATCTGAGCTCTCTCCATTTATTCCGTGAAGGAGCATTTTGCTTCTCCGTGCGAGAATAGAGCAATAGGTAAATAAAGTTAGGATTGTTTCAAGTGATTGTTATCAAAAATTTTTTTTATAAATTTTATGATTCTACCAGAGCTTTTTATCTTGTGGAATGCATAATGAGTGCAGTAATTTATGGATGGCCCTTCCTACACTGATGAGTAGAAATCACGTGTGAATGCATGCATGGCTCGTAGCGTTAGTGGTCAGTAATCAGTGTAGCCTGGTAACTTGACTTACATCAATTACTGACGTGGCGTTGTAGCCTATGGGGCCGTTCACATATTATATAGCGCATAAAATCCCAATTATTGACCCACCCCTACCCATAATAACGTTATATAACAACAGCTGTGACCCCCACCCCTATATTATATAACAGATATGCTACCCACCCCCCCCCCTACCCAACCCCAGCCTATAAGCACATTAAAAGACATACAATCGACATAATTGTATTGCACAATTTGACACTTTTATAACAATACGATGTTAGTTAGCACTTTAATAGTAGTGATTCAACTGATAATTGCCTTTATCCAATTCAAGAACTGCAGTAAAAATCATCATATGACCAATTAGCAACGTAACAAAAGCAATCTTAAAATTGTGTACTCTCTCGTGCCAATGATGATTAGACCGGATGTATGAGCTCCTCTGCATCTTAATAATCGCACTTTTAATGGCGCTAAATTCACTTGTATTAATTACGGTAACTAATTGGGTAGTCGACGATTGTCACCATGTATCTACATATAGGCCTACTAATACAGCATGATGATACATGGTAGTGACATACATCCTATTTAAAAGCACCATTTTAGTTTCCCTCCTGTTTTGTACTAGAAATGAGCATTACGGTTTCCCACAGAATGGATTGGTTTAATATTGCACTATCATGTATTTATCGATAGGTTCGCTGTACAACTCTACCTATTTAATAGCGTATGATGTATACAGAGTGCGTACTACAACTGCAACTGGGTATTTAAGCAAACATAAACTATTTACACATACTATAGAAAATGAAATCAAACATCATGATAATACCTACCAAAATAATTATTTCAAGTGAATTAATTTAAATTTAAACCAGAATCAAAACAAAGCACACAGAATTGAATTTTAGAACGTTTAAAGCTATGCACATGAAATTGTTAAAATTTTAAACAGCAAATTGTTAAAAGTGGATTTATAAAATAATAACTAAGAACGTGAAATCAATTCGCCAGGTGGCAGCTAATGGTGCTAGTTTTGGTTCACAGCGTATTGTGAACTTCGATTAAACAATGAAGTTCCGTGGTACATGGAATTTCCAATTGGCAGGCAAACAGGCAAAATAGCATAAGCTAAAAATAAGTTTGTTATATAACAAACCTTCAACCTGCCCCCCACCCCACCCTACACAATATAACGCTAACAAATCCGGAACCCACCCACCTATCCCTTGAGCGTTATATAATATGTGAACGGCCCTATATAGGCATGCTGCCGAATCCCCTCACCCACTCTACATGTACTACAAGACATGGGACTACCACATGTTATGTAGGCCTAACGTCCTCCAAGAACGTGTGTGTAATCTGCTTACGCCACGAGTTGCGGAGCAAAGAAATCGTTTTGAAAGAGTAACTGTAGATCATCGTGCACTCAATGAATGGCGAGCCCATCATCGTCTTCGAGTAGCCTAGGCCTATGTGTAATCGAGCTAGTGGCGGACATTTTGAACTTCGTTTTTTAAGAACAAAATCTGACTCACCATTATTTCAAATGTTGATAGCTTCATGTGTTGGCTGAATTTCAGTTTACTTAAAAAATAAATTAAGAATTTTTACATAATTATTGGAAAGCTCGAATTTTCCCCGATTTTTAATGTGCGTAATTTTGGACCCTGCTAATAGAATTGCATGGAATATAATTTGATGGAATATTCAGACAAAAATTGCTAATTAATCCATCTGTCAATCTGTAACATTTCAGTGAATTATTTTAGAATAGATCGATTGATTAGCAAAACGACAATATTATTCAATTGGAACAGTTTATTTGGTACTAGTAGTAAGTATGCGTAGGCCTAGCATCTTTTGCAGCGATATTTACCGAGTCAGTGTCTGATGCGCAAGTCATCAACCGATGGCGCAATAAAACCAAGCGGTTTATCATGTGAAGCAAGGAATTAAATTGGTCCTTGCTTGTAAAGTAATCTTATAAGATCTATCCGTAAGACTGAGACTCTACGGAGCATAAGCAATTTCACAGCGCCAAGTTTGTAGTTTGTAATTATTTCAATACAACATCAGTACGATAGCAGTCTGTTCTGAAATGGATAAATGGATCAGAGCCCTCTGTTCGACGGTGCACGATCAAATTACAGCATAGGACCAGCACCTCGACAGCAGCGCATTGAACCCCCCGGACCAGCACTTCGACAGCAGCGCATTCAACCTCCACGACGTTCAACAGTGTAGCTTACCTATAGTCTATGACCTTCAAACTCTTAAGCCTCAAAAGGGTTATGAAATTTTCTAGTTCCTCACATCCATGAAGTGCAGATGTCAGTAAAGAAGACCGAGTTCAGAACTGCCGATACTGCCAAATGTGGACGCAGGCAAAGGAAATGAGGGGTTAAACGTATAGGTCATGTTAGCGGACGTACTTTGTTGACAGCCCCTAACGAAAGCACTCATGAAGGAATCGTGTTGATCAGTGAGAAGAGAGCATGAAGACGATTCCACCCATATAAATCCACTTTCGGTTGGCTAGTCGGTTCTGCACCATTGCAAATAAAACCCGTTGACCTCCAATAACTATTTCACTCTTCCACTTTACTTCATGCAGGAAAATTACATACGTAGGCTTATCGGTCAGTTGACAAGCAGAACAGGCGTCGTCCGTCCATTTACAAGCACCTATTCACGGTTGACTAGATAATTAATGCACTGGCGTAATTAATAGGCTATCAGACAAGACTCACGCAATTAGGCCCAAACAACATTCGACTGAAGCTATTCGAAGTAATTTGGTCGTCGTGCGGCGCTGCTCCGTCTTTTAATTAATGGAAATGCCAGATGGCGTCTTCAACCAACTGTTAAAATGCTAAAACACGTAAGAAATATTCAGGTTCTATCCAATGAGGATATGTATACATGTATATAAATATATATTTGTTATGTGTACCATCTGTGATCTGGGGATACATGCGTATTAAAAACGTTTTTGAACGGGGCAGTAATTCTGTTAAAAAAGGAGTGGTCAGACAGTGGAGTATTTAAGATTGGTTTGTACAGTAATCGTGGAGATTGACGTTCGGTACCGACCCCGTTGGTCGTTTTAGTTAAGCCGTCAATCCTTATTTGTATTCCTCTGGCGGCCGTTGGGCAGGGTTGGCTTTACGTTTTCGTACACGTTAGCTGTTGGCGTCTACGTGCTGTTTCCGTGCTTTGTTTTCCGAATGCAACTGCTGTGGTACGGACCTTTTCACCGTGAGTGTATATGTTCGCGTTTTTTTCTGTTAAATAAAGAGTAATTTATCATACCCTAGTTTTATTAATCACGCGGGACGTAACACATGGGGGCTCCAGTCCAGTTTTTCGCTCTTTGCTAAAAGGGGGCGTTACCTTTGAATATATTTTCCTAGTGTATGATAGTTTAGAATAACGAAGACGTTAATTTGAGTGTTTCTTTAAAGGGGGCGTTTCCAGGTGTATGTCGAGCGTGAGTCGAAGTTTCTCTATCAGAATATTATTATCAGTAGACTTGGACAGACTGAAGTGAGGGGATGGAGTCTTCGTTATAGTCGAATCCGTTAACTTGAGATAGGTTTTTGAAATGACGGTTGATGAGTTGAGACAGGAAGCGGAAACACTAGGTCTTGAGACAAAAGGCTTAAATAGAATTCAATTGCAAAAGCTTGTGGCTAAAGGGTTGTCGCCTGCTCAGAAGATGGAGGAGTGGCGAATGAAAAGTCAGGCTTTGGAGTTAAGGATGCAAAAGGAGGCAGAAGAGTTGAGAAAGAGCAGAAAAGGGCGGATAGAGAGAGCGAACGTGAGTTTGAGCTTGCAAAGTTGAAGTTAAAAGCTGAAGTGGAAGCACAGGAAATAAAAGAAATGGCTGACACGGAAGAGAGGAAATTATGCATACATGCGTGACTAATTCAGACACTGACACAGAGAAATTTCGAGTTGCTACAGTCATTGAGTTAGTACCGCCTTTTGACGAATCCGAAGTCGAACATTTTTTAGTTTCGTTCGAAAAGGCGATGGTGATACATCATTGTCCACGTTCGAAGTGGACCTCCGTAATGCATTCTAAGCTTACCGGTAGAGCTCAGAAAGTTTTTTGCGGAATTGTCGGTTGACGAGTGCCAAGATTATGACACTGTAAATAATGCGTTGCTCGTTGCATATGCACGCGTGCCGGAATTCTATCGGAAACGGTTCCGTACAATGCAAAAAGGTGCGAATGAAACATTTTCTAATTTTGCATTTCGACTCGGAATGCCATTCAAGAGTTGGATGGAAGGTGAAGAGGCCCTGCATGATTTCGATAAGTTCAAAGAAACAATTAAGTTAGAGCAGTTTGTTAATTGCCTTCCGTTGGAAATTCATCGGTTGATTCTTGAGAAGAAGCCACCATCGATAGCGTCTGCAACTAAGCTGGCGGATGAGTATTCCATCTTGTGTAAGCTTTTTAAGGTAGAGGTTCTTGGTGGTACAAGGGTGGAGTCCCAAGGTGCTTTTGGCCGGACGGGTGGGACTTGGCATACACAACCAAATGAATAGTCGACCTGACACGGGATTTAATAAATTTGGTGCACGAGTTACTTGCGGATACCGCAGAAGGGTCGGTCATACCATTTCTCAATGCTGTGTTAGACAAAATAAAGAGGCACGGGAGCATGAGGCGGCTGCGGGATTTAATGCGGATGTCCCTCATGCGATACAATTAGTGGGTACGCCGCATAATGGACGCATCGATGATGGTTTGTCCTCACAGGTACATCCACAGTTTCAACCGTTTTGTGTTAAGGCCAAAGTGTTAAATAACAAAGGTTCACTGCGTCCAATTGTAGCTTTGCGAGATACAGGGGCATTGCAATCCTCTGTGGCTAAAGATGGGGTGCTTGCTAATGAATTTTTGGATACACAGGGAGTCCGTGTAATTCAGGGAGTAGTTGGTTGTCCCGTGGAAGTTCCCTTAGTCGAATTATGGATTAGGTCATCGAGCATTGCAGACAGAATTTTGTGTGGAGTCGTAGATAGCTTACCTAGTGAAGTTCAACTACTGCTGGGAAACGAAGTAGTGATCCCTGCAGCATTGGATGTGGGGGTGGTAATGCGTGCTCAGGTAGCGTCTGGGTTGGATAAGTTAGGTCCTGATGCAGAATGGCAAGCGGTTTGAAGATGTTAATGAGGTCCGAAATGGTGTTTTAACTCGTAGATGGCGTGACAGATGTACACCGCTGGGGTTAGAATGGACACAGGTGATGGTTCCTAAGATTTGGAGGCAGAAGATTCTTTGCTTAGCCCATGATATTCCATCTAGTGGTCATTAGGGGACCCAGAATCCGATTGATCGCATGGTGCGACATTATTGGTGGCCTGGCTTATTTTGGGATGTGCGTTCGTATTGTCGAACCTGTGACGTATGTCAACACCTGGGAAAAGGAGTAAGAAAAACATTTGCTCCCTTGGTTCGTGTCCCAGTTGTTGCTAAGGCGTTCTCAAAATTGTCAATTGACATAGTGGGGCCTTTGAGCATTTGTGAGAGGTCAAGAAATCGGTTTAATCTTACAGTTATGGACTTGGCTACGCATTACCCGCTAGCGTTTCCATTGCGCACACATACCGCACCGGTAGTGGCGAAATGCTTGATTTCTGTATTCGCTATGTTCGGTTTTCCTAATGAACTATTGTCCGACTGCGGCAGTGAATTCATTTCTGAATTGTTTAAAATTTTTTGCTGGAATGCCAGGTGTTAAAATTGAAAAGTAGTCCACATCACCCACAGACTAAGGGTTGTGTGGAAAGAAAAATCGGAAGTTTGTGTGGTCTGAGCAGGCTCTGAAATCTTTTGTGGACCTGAAGTCAAGATTGGCGTCTCGTCCAATTTTGCGTCCTCCGGATTATCGAGTTCCGTTTTGTGTAGCCGTTGATGCTTCGAACTTCTGTGTCGCCGTTTGTTTGTTTCAGGATGTCGAAGGAGTCGAGCATCCTATTTCCTATTTCAGCAGGAAGTTGAAACCGAACGAGTTGAACTACTCGACGATTGAGAAAGAGGCGTTGGCCCTCGTGTCGGCCGTTCGCACATTCAGTGTGTATTTTGGGTCGTCTCTTGTGACGGTCTACTCGGACCATAGTCCTCTACAGTTCTTACAATCAATGGTAAACTACAATCAGAAGCTTCTGCGTTGGTACTTAGAATTACAGCAATACTCATTGGAAATTCGCCACCGACCAGGCAAACGGAACTGGATCCCGGATATCCTCGGCCGTCCTACGAGCTGAACGTTGTTCGCGGTTCTTCGACGAAGTTGGGGTGTGGGTTGTTATAGCTTCGTCGGTTTTCGGTTGCGGTGTTGTCTTAATGGGTAGATGCGTAACGTCTTTTGTTTGTCGTAAACCCATGGTTTACTCTCGCTCCAGGGATGGGGATATGCTGGGTACCATCTGTGGTCTGGGGATACATGCGTATTAAAAACTTTTTGGAACGGGGCAGTAAGACAGTGAAGTATTTAAGATTGGTTTGTACAGTAATCGTGGAGATTGACGTTCGGTACCGACCCCGTTGGTCGTTTTAGCTAACCCGTCAATCCTTAGTTGTATTCCTCTGGCGGCCGTTGGCAGGGTTGGCTTTACGTTTTCGTACACGTTAGCTGTTGGCGTCTACGTGCTGTTTCCGTGCTTTGTTTTCCGAATGCAACTGCTGTGGTACCGACCTTTTCACCGTGAGTGTATATGTTCGCGTTATTTTTCTGTTAAATAAAGAGTAATTTAGCACACCCTAGTGTTATTAATCACCTGGGACGTAACAATATATATATTTATTTATTTATTTATGTCTGTGCGTGCGTGTATGTGTGTATAATAAACTTTATTTATTTATAATAAACTTGCTGGGGTCTGGGGAACCCGGCGTTGCACGGTTTGAGGCAGGTTTTTGGCCCTGGAGAGCTGCAGGAGGACGGCGGTCGCGGGTTCACCAAGCCCTCTACTGGGTGTTCCACGATGGGTGCCAGGGATGTTTTCTCGATCCGGAAAGCTGTGGTCTTGGTCTTGGTCTCGAATTCATTGGTCTTGCTCTCGGACCATCGGTCTTGGTCTTGGTTTTAATGGAACGGTCTTGGGATTGGTCTCCGTCTTAGGTTAGAGTTCTTGGTCATGTGCCGTATGTGAGCAATTTCATTGATAATTGTCGGTTACTTTTCGATTATCAGAGACACCTGATGTTTAGGCCCTACGCGCATATTATCGATTTATGACGTGCTGAACATCTGTATATAGGCCTGCATGTTACTTTTGGCAAAAAATGCATCTACAACGGAACCAGCCATTTTAAACTTTGCTTTCACAAATTTCAACGATTTGGAATAATTACTTGCTAGTAATAATGTCGGTCACGTGTAGTCACTGTTAACTTACAATTCCGAGAACAAGTTTTTGACCCTGGAGACCAGGAAAACGGCGGCCGCAGGTTCACCAATCCGTTGACTGCGTGCCCTAGGTGTTCTCTGAGCCAACGGTAAAGGTTTCGAGTCAATAGCTCTAAAACTGTGCAAATGCATAGGCGGACAGATAGACAGAGAGAACACACAGAATCTTTTCTCTATATATAGTTGAGTAGAAAATGACAATGGTTTCTGTCACCGTAGCATCACAAAAGAGATGTCGATGGTTACTACCACTAGCTTCGTCGGCTTCGAGTGGGCTCTCGCTCTATCACTCACGATGCAATCGTGGTTCTTGTTCATGCATTTGTTACTGCTCGAGTTGACCATTGCTGTTCCTTACTTGCTAGCCTTCCTCTTGTGGATTTGGAGCGGTTGGATCAGACTCTGCGCTCGGCTGCACTGCTTATTAGACGGTTTCCTGGGTTTTCCTCTGTCTCTGCATACATTCGCGATGTTTTGTTGCTGCCTGTGTCCCAGAACTGGTTTCGCGCTGCGTTCTAGGTTGTGCTCCATCTTAAAATGTACAGGTAGGCCTAGGCGCGATCTCTGCCGCCCCTTGTCCGACGTTGCAGGGCGTCGGGTGTTTTACTCTGAGACAAGGGGTATAATATATCCTCGTCCATTATAGACAAACTGACACACCGCAGTTAGTTACATGAAATGAGATTTGGTTGCCTTTGACATAGGGTACGAGCATTGTTCATTTCTACGCTAGATTGTTATCTTTAAGCGTCTTGCATCCCTCTGGCATCATACAGTCCAGCATCATTCGTCTGTCTTCCTCTTCCACGTTTTCCTTCCATCTTCCCCTATATGATCGTTTTCATAATTGAATTTCCTCTTAGCGCATGACTAATCCATCTCCGTTGTCTGTCTTATCGTGCATAGTAGGCCTACTAGAGTGTTCTTTCTTTTCTGTTGTTCCCAGCACCTCTTCGTTTGTTACATGCTCTGTCCAACTTGATTCTGTCTATTCTCCTTCAGGAAGCTCCAAGTCCACATCTTAATGGCTCCTAATCTCTTTAATATATGGCTTTCGAAAATAATAATTGTCAATGCCAGAAGTTTGAAAAGGTTGCACCATTAGGCCTATATACGACAACGAGGCTTTGTCATCGGTTATTTACGAGATTAATGGATTCAAGGTAACAAAGTGATGAGTAGTCATAAGCGGATTAATTGTTTTACAGTCTCTCCCGCTGTCGCTAAAGTTGAGTAGGAAATGGCAATGGTTTCAGTCACCGTTGCATCACAAATGAGACTTTGTCCAGCATAATAATAGATTGTTTTGTTCCTACAAAAAAGGTCAATATATAGAGACTTCTAAGTTATAATGACGTCAATTGCTATATCTTGGAGTTGAAGGACTACACGTTCCATTCGGTCCCGATCGTTCTCATAAATAAGCATGACGTGACGGTCATACGTAACCGTTGACGTGGTTACAGTTATTTTCTTAAGAAGTCTAAGACGATTGGACGATATATATCACGTGATCTGTTGTGCCATCCAATGAGAAGGGCGAATCGCTCCTTGATGGGCATAACACTAGGCTCCAACGACCATGGTTCGGCTGCAGGACGGGCTTCAGGATCAACGGTTTCGAATTGGTTTGTACTACTAGAATTATAGGCCTGAATAACATAATGAGTACAAGAAACTACTACGTGTGTAGAGAACAGGAAGTAGGAGTAGCACCAAGAGCGGTTTAAGCTACCTAATTGTAATTACCCAGTCCTATCTTGTCGTCTTCAAACATGACGTCATATGTAGCCATGGTTACGATTGCCTTCTTCAGAAAGCATTCGTAAGCATGGTTTAGGCGATCAGGTCTGGTTTATCTACCCACCCGTGTGGAACAGAAATGTGGCATGCAATTTCTCCACCTTTGCGGTTAGAGCAAACAACCAAAGGTGCTAATGTAGGCGCTTGAAGTGACGCATGGAGGCTGCCAGTGTGTGATGCCATAGGGACACGGTGTTGGGTAGAGTGAAAACCTCATTCGTAATACCCCGCGCTAACCTTGGACGAGTTTACACCCGTAACCCCGGAGGTTTCTTCTGTCTCACTGTCATCTATATTCAGTTTCAAGTCTTGTTTTATTTCTAAATATCAATACAACGCAACCGAATGCTTATGAGAACGTGAGCTATAGACGTCAAAGGGGTCGACAATTATGTACTCGTTACTGATGGCACATTATTATTCCCTAGCTAGGCGTATTAGCTTACATGTATGTTGCGCTAGACTTGTAGGCCTCCATTGATTGTAAAGTAAGTGGCAATGACGTCAATACCCAGAAGATATGTCCATTGCAGTTAAAGTAAGGCCTACTTACTTATGTAGCTCCAGACCGGAACTTAAGGCCACGATCGATCGACCCATTGCCAAAATTCCCACCCCATTGACCACGCCTGTTTATAGTAGGAGACCGCTCTCAGAAGCTTAGAATTGTAATTAGGAATTTATTTAGCGCCAGTGTCCAAGGCGCAAGGCATCAATCGATGGCTATAAAATCCGCCTATCTCATATGTCTGTCTCTTGTCTTCTCTCTGTATCTCTATGTCGCTGCCTCTGTCTCTGTGCATGTCTGCCTCTCTTTCTGTTTCTCTGGTTCTGCCTCTGCGTCTGCCTCTGTCTCTGTCTCTCCCTGTCTCTTTTTCTGTCTATTTCCTTCACTGCCTGTCTCAGTTTCTTTTTCTGTCTCTGTCTCTGTTTCTGCCTTTTCTCTTATTTTTTTTAATTCTCTAACTCTGTCTGTTTCTGCCTCTGCCTATGTCTCACTTGCTCTTTCTGTCGCTTTCTCTTCCTTTGTATCTAACTCGTTCTCTTTATCAGCCTGTCCCTTTCTCTTTCTCTGCCTCTATCTCTTTATCTGTCTCTGCATCTTTCTCTGTCTCTGTGTCTGTATCTAACTCTTTCTCTACTTCTTTCTATTTCTCAGCCTGTCTCTTTCTCTTTCTCCCACTCTTTTTTTGCCTCTTTCTCTTTCTCTATCTCTGACACTTTATTTTTCTCTGCTTCAGACTCTTTCTCAGCCTGTCTCTTTCTCTGTTTATTTCTCTGTCTTTTTCTCTGCTTCTTTCTCTATCCCTGCCTCTGTATCTCTATCTTTTACTCTGTGTCTTCATCTATCGCACAGTAACATGTATGTATAGATGGTCTAAACACTGGTGTCTCTAATCGAAAATAACCGACAAATATCAAAGAAATTGCTCTGACACGGCAAATGACCAAGAACGTTAACCTAAAACTGAGGCCAATTCCAAGACCGTTCCATTAAGACCAAGACCAAGACCGATGGTCCGAGACCAAGACCAAGACCGAGACCGACGCATTCGAGACCAAGACCGCAGTTTTCCGGTGTCGAGACCGTCTCGAGACCAAGACCGCGGTCTCGAGACCACATCCCTGACCAGCGTCCACGAGATAGGTGTCATCTGCAAATTTCACCGTACTGTCGCATTCATGGTGTGGGTGCAAATCAGAACTCAGAAGCGCCCACGGTTTAGGCCTATTCGGGATTTCGGGCTGTTCCGAATAGATCCCTGTATAGGCTGTATTACGCTGGCATTGATATTTGCTACTGCCGACAATCGCCCACCAAATCGAGTGGTGTGGCTTCTATCTAACACCGTGTTTCCCAAACATTTAGTCGTGGGACATACTTCGGAAAACCTTTGAATGCGCGACCCACCTCACAAAGGCGAACAATATTGTGTTAAAATTTAATTAGTAATTCAACGTCAATTTTGCAATGCATGCATTGAATATATGCCCTACTCTCTTTAATGAAGAGACTAGACTAGACTCTACTCGTTGGAGTATGCTTTAGTGACAATGCTACAAAGAAGGTCAAAAGAACAGTTTCATTTTGTGTTTCTAAATTTAATGTAACTAGTTTTAAACAGACCTGAAGCATGGCGACCCACATGACAAGACGCTCGACCCACTTTTGGGTCGTGACCCATAGTTTGGGAAATACTGATCTAACAGACCCTTTATGTCGATTTTTTAACGACACCGTTCCATAGCGAAGATGATTTGGTGTCGACCTCCTCCTTTTTCTAGGCTTGGGACTGGCACTGTCAATTAAAGTCCAATCAGTGGAGGAGTTCGATCTAACAGATAGCCGACGACCCAGTTATGTACTCCGTCTGGGAGTTGTAGTTGGGAGAGTTTCCGCACCAATTCGGAATGTCCTATGAAGTTGAAGAAGGTCGCGATGTCCAGCGAAATAATGGCTACGTAGGCTTCATTGCTGAGAAGTGGGCTTCTAGTTCAACTTCCAAAGACTCGCCTGGTTAATAGGCAGCGCCGTGCTGTCTCGGTTGTGGGCCCTTCGTGGGAGCTCATTCCATAACGATCATAGCGGTATGGAACGAGCTCCCACTTGAGCTCTGCTCATTGTAGCTCAAAAGTCAGGTTTTAACAAGTCCCTCAAGTCTTTTTTCTTTAATCGTGGCTGGGAGTGCTCGTGAGTAGGTTCTTTAAGAGGCGCCATATAAATGATCAGAATGAATGAATGTTATGTCAACAGATTTTGTTGTTTGTCTCATTGTATGTAAACAAACCCTTCATAAATGTCATTAAAATCAATATATGCCATTCAGTGTGTAAGAGACCTAGTTAGGGCCCATCCACATATTACGTACGCAAAAACAATTGGATTTTCGGACCCCCTCCCCATCCCTCTGTTGCAACGCGTACATTTCGTCGACTCCCTCCCCCCATGCGTATGTACATCTGAGCTTTTGTGGGCGCTGTAGAAATGATGGAATTACGATTACTTCCTGCATTTATCCTTAATGCACTTGAGTGACGTGGTTGTGTAGACATCGTATCGTATCATTAGATTTATACAGCACCTCTCAGAGAATGACTGATTTTGTTGTAGCTTTATCAGTATCTGTAAATTTATTTTTAAAATTTGTGATAAAGCTCCTATCGCCTTTTGTCGGGATACTAAATGGGTGCGACTTTGGGCGCGCATTGCAGCTTTTCAGTGCAAAGGGAGAGATCAACCGCCGTAGGCCTACATGTAGAACCTGAGCCTCTGTCGCCATCACCGCCTGCGATAGACAGCCATCAGCCTTCTCGGCCATCTCAGCGATGGACACTGAGTTGGGAGGGATGAAGTGCAGCTTCTGTCTTCCTCAGAAGGCGGCGTCGGTCCTCTGCAGTTGTAAGCTCCCAACAAGTTGGGGAGGCGTAGAGAAGTCGAGAGACGGTGGTAGCTTTGGCTATTGCGTACAGGACACTTGTAATGATGACAGCAAGTATTTTCATCTCCCTCACACGCTTGATTCCCTGCAGGAGGGGTGGATCTTGTATAGCTATTTGTCTCCTAAGCGGGCTTACAGTGAAATCTGGCCCAGCCTAAGACTTACGACCGTTTCAAAAAGCTTCATAGGCCTACATGTGAATTAACCCCAGTCACCAGCATTTCTCTGGTCTTGGTTGTATTGAGGCGCAGATTGTTTGCCTCAGTCCAGAGAGTCCACCGCTGCACAGCCGCAAGCTCAAAATAGTGTCTCTCATCGAACCAGCGACAGCGTTAGGCACTAGACCAAAACCTCGAGACCTAATCCGAGACCAAGACTGAGAGGCCCAAGACCAAGTCCAAGACCGGGTAGTCCGAGACCAAGACCGGATGGTCCGAGACCAAGACCAAGACCGATGCTCTTTTTATGAACAATTCAATTTATTAAGGCGCTAAAACGGGATACCACGCTTAAAACATTAATTTTATTGCTGAAGAATACTAATCTTAATAATGGTCCAGAAACAGTTTTACCGGCCAGTCTGAACTTTTGCGGGTTCAGCCCTCACCTTCGGCTTGAGAATATCACACTATAAATTACTTACAGTATACGATATGTAACTACTAAATACTTTAAGACAAGTAGATTAACGTTCCGTTTGAATGATGTAGGCCTGCTTGTACTCGGAATTGTAGGTTGATAGTGACTACACGTTGCCGACCACAGAATTATTAGATTGTTTCAAAACCTTGAAATTTGTTAAAGGAAATTTTGAAATGGCTGGTTCCGTTGCAAATGCATCTTTTTGCCCACAGTAACATGTATGTATAGATGGTCTAAACACTGGTGTCTCTAATCGAAAATAACCGACAAATATCAAAGAAATTGCTCTGACACGGCAAATGACCAAGAACGTTAACCTAAAACTGAGGCCAATTCCAAGACCGTTCCATTAAGACCAAGACCAAGACCGATGGTCCGAGACCAAGACCAAGACCGAGACCGACGCATTCGAGACCAAGACCGCAGTTTTCCGGTGTCGAGACCGTCTCGAGACCAAGACCGCGGTCTCGAGACCACATCCCTGACCAGCGTCCACGAGATAGGTGTCATCTGCAAATTTCACCGTACTGTCGCATTCATGGTGTGGGTGCAAATCAGAACTCAGAAGCGCCCACGGTTTAGGCCTATTCGGGATTTCGGGCTGTTCCGAATAGATCCCTGTATAGGCTGTATTACGCTGGCATTGATATTTGCTACTGCCGACAATCGCCCACCAAATCGAGTGGTGTGGCTTCTATCTAACACCGTGTTTCCCAAACATTTAGTCGTGGGACATACTTCGGAAAACCTTTGAATGCGCGACCCACCTCACAAAGGCGAACAATATTGTGTTAAAATTTAATTAGTAATTCAACGTCAATTTTGCAATGCATGCATTGAATATATGCCCTACTCTCTTTAATGAAGAGACTAGACTAGACTCTACTCGTTGGAGTATGCTTTAGTGACAATGCTACAAAGAAGGTCAAAAGAACAGTTTCATTTTGTGTTTCTAAATTTAATGTAACTAGTTTTAAACAGACCTGAAGCATGGCGACCCACATGACAAGACGCTCGACCCACTTTTGGGTCGTGACCCATAGTTTGGGAAATACTGATCTAACAGACCCTTTATGTCGATTTTTTAACGACACCGTTCCATAGCGAAGATGATTTGGTGTCGACCTCCTCCTTTTTCTAGGCTTGGGACTGGCACTGTCAATTAAAGTCCAATCAGTGGAGGAGTTCGATCTAACAGATAGCCGACGACCCAGTTATGTACTCCGTCTGGGAGTTGTAGTTGGGAGAGTTTCCGCACCAATTCGGAATGTCCTATGAAGTTGAAGAAGGTCGCGATGTCCAGCGAAATAATGGCTACGTAGGCTTCATTGCTGAGAAGTGGGCTTCTAGTTCAACTTCCAAAGACTCGCCTGGTTAATAGGCAGCGCCGTGCTGTCTCGGTTGTGGGCCCTTCGTGGGAGCTCATTCCATAACGATCATAGCGGTATGGAACGAGCTCCCACTTGAGCTCTGCTCATTGTAGCTCAAAAGTCAGGTTTTAACAAGTCCCTCAAGTCTTTTTTCTTTAATCGTGGCTGGGAGTGCTCGTGAGTAGGTTCTTTAAGAGGCGCCATATAAATGATCAGAATGAATGAATGTTATGTCAACAGATTTTGTTGTTTGTCTCATTGTATGTAAACAAACCCTTCATAAATGTCATTAAAATCAATATATGCCATTCAGTGTGTAAGAGACCTAGTTAGGGCCCATCCACATATTACGTACGCAAAAACAATTGGATTTTCGGACCCCCTCCCCATCCCTCTGTTGCAACGCGTACATTTCGTCGACTCCCTCCCCCCATGCGTATGTACATCTGAGCTCTACCTCTCCTCCCCCCCCCCTATTGAACAGGTTAAATAGCTAAAAACATTTATATGACATTGATTTTACCACTGGCTATTTAGTTTTTCTAACCATCATATTGAACAGCTTAAATTCGTTAACTGTTATGAAGAAATAAAACACTAACAACACTTGCATTTGAAACCGTTTTAATGCTACATAAAATTGATTAAGCATGAATATAGTCTGTGATTAGGCTTACAGTTCTGATTTTGATATTCTGTATTGTGGAAGTCATAATTAGACAATTATATTTGCGTACGTACATATTTTCGGGACCCCTCCCCCCATACGCAAAATGGTCGAAATGTTAACCTCCCTTTCCCCTCGCTGCGAACGTAATATGTGGACGGCCCCTTACGATATTCAGCAATTCTTGCAGAAGCAAATCAAAAGTTTCCTAAGCCGGACTTCCTTGATTGTAGGGGCATTGTCGTCGAACTCAACATACCTTTAAGACTTCGGTTGTTTGCTACTTTATACGCTCACGGCATCGAGCGGTTCACCTCAAAACAATGTTACATAGGCTAGCTTAGGTTGTAACTTTTAACAACACAAGAGCTAAATATAAGCTCGCTTCTTTTGTTTGTGTTTGAATAATATTGCAATAACTTTGATTTTGGAACAAATGTAAAAAAAACTCGACAAACCATTTTTAACTTAGGAAAATCCCATGAGTTAATTCACGAAAGTAAAGTGCAGACAAACAGACCACCACGCACTGCACATTCAGTGTCCCTCACAAATAACTACCCATGCACACACAATAATTGCACATATAAACAAAAAACTAATAAACTGAACAATATATTGTATTGTAAACATAAAAGTAGATGATCATAATGGCAGAAACATTGGACATAAGTTCAGACCCATAAAAATACGAGAAATTAAAACAAAGTGAAACAAAAAACTATCAACGTATCAGAATGATGTGGAAAGCTCAATCCCTTTTGATTTCAGTTCAACATAAAAACACACGTATGCAGATCTTCCCGCTAAACGTCTACAATGTTTCATGATGCAATACATATGTAACATAAAAATTCATGAACACACAACATGGACTCATAATAATTATGCGTATACCATACCCTAACAAGATTGTACATGAACTACAACGAATATAGAAAATTACATTCTTTTTTTCTACCTTTTCACTAAAGCAGTTCTTAAGTCTTTTTACAGTAACTGAAGGGTTATATATTATATGTAAGGAAAGTCATCTTCTGACCCTTAATTATGTGCATTTCACCTTTGCCCTTTGTCTTGCAGAATCATCACAATAAATTAGCTGTTAGCTGAATTCTGTCTCATGTTTGAACACAATATTTATTCAAATTCACATGCCATTAGAGAGAGATATACACTTTGATATGAAGAATACTATTTTAAATACAAAAACAATTTTAACCAAAAAAATAAGTTTGAAAAATAAATATGACTATAATTGAAAGGATTAAATGTCAACAAAGTGCAACAAACTTTCGAGATCACCTGAAATCAGAAACAAACAAATGCACACAATTCAAAACATACGTTTGTTAAATTTACGAGTAGAAAATGTCAGTGATCTTTAATATTTACTTTTGTGGTCATTCACGTTAAGTGTTTTTATGTCACCCATAGAGAGCACATGTAGCGCTCCTGAGTAGTAGCCTTGAAGGGGCGCTATATAAATCTCTGTAATGAACGAATAATGAATAAGAAATTTAGAGTTGTACAGTTTCAATTAGTCAGTTTAAACACTCTTTACGTGTCAACCACAAACGATGTCCATAAATATCACACTTTTAACCTTCTTGTCTCATTTGTCTCAAAAATGGCATTACCATCCCCACACCCTTTACAGAGGTTCTAGTTCCAGCAGAATGCTAAATGCCCAGATCAGGCATCCTGTTAATCTTGCAAAGCTGACTGTGACACGATAAGGGGTGATTTAACAGTCACATTCAGCAAAGGGACTTTAATAGATTCATCTCTGCATTAACTTGTGGTATCTAACAGAAGTTGTTGTTTAATCCTTTAATGACGAGCAGTCCAACGGTTCCCCTTACAATTTAATACACACTCATTGCAAAAAGGGTTAAGACTCACCAGTGAATAAAATATCAAAATGCACTGTAGAAGAAATGGCTGCACCACAGAATCAGAATTATACTCAAGACAGCAACTTAAAATTTTTCGTCAGGAAACAGTTCCGCTTCACACGTGTATACCTTGAGAATGATCACTGCAATCAGATTTCATATGACAAAATTGTGTTGAAGTATCAATGAAAACCATAATTTTTTTATTGCTCTAAAAACCAGTCAATCAATTAATATAGCACCCCTTCATGATATCTACCCAGACGCGCCCCCGAAAAGAATTTTGAGCAAAATGCACGAGAGGAGTTTCTAGACAGGAGGCAAAACTCTTGGGAGCCCATTCCAGATGGTCAGGTCCCCCACTGAAAAAGCCTGAAGTTGCATCGTAGCGTTATGAGTGAAAGGGACAACAAAGTTCCCGTGGGCAACAGAGCAGAGTTGGTGTAGGTCACTAGTGGCCTCAATGGGACGACAAAACTCCTTCAGGGAAACTGGTGCAGCACCTCAAAAAAAGGCAGCATTAAACAAGGGCAGAGACCCTGAATGTAATGCACTGGGGAAAAAAATAACCAGTTCAGGACATCACACATATATGCAGATAGGAAAAGTAGCAGATATTGTTATTTATTTATTATACATGCACAGTGCCACTGTATAATGCCAAGCATTAATCACTGACTCTCAACCATAACATATTAACAAATTAATCAACATTTCACACAGCAATTCTCTCCTCCCCAATCATACATGCATAAGCAGTCAAAACCCTTATTACAGACAACACAGTACACAGAACTACACACCTGCTGATAATCATTAGTCAGCTAAATTCAACTGATAACTAGTAACTAGTGGAGAATCTGCTGTATGTCAGCATTGTTAAAAAATTACTCAGATCGAAGAAATCAAAGGAAAATCTATAATAACACTTGTCATGATATTCAGCAATTTCTGCAGAAGCAAATTAAAAGTTTTCAAAACTGGCTTCCTTGATTTAAAGCAGGCTTGGGTTGCTGCAGAAGCAAATGTATAAAGAGACTGGTAAATACAAGAAAGCTCCATAGTGTGAATAATGTTAGCAAAAGCCATTAAAGTTTCAATATATTAATAGAGAAGCAGTATCATCTATCTTTAACAGCGTACATTTTGAAAACCACAAACATTACTCGTGAAACTTTGGGTCCGTCTCAAATCAGAAAGAAACTTAAGCATTGTCATGAGCAGCAAATAAACACTGAGAAAAAGGACTTCTTTCTAAACAAAAAGATTCAAAGCATTACTGCCGTTTCAATCAAAAAAAGATGCATTAATAACTCAGTGGTAATTAATATCGGTTTTTGCTACACCATGGCATATGTGCACACATCACTGCTGACTAGCAAAACGCTAATAACCAGGCATAATCCCTGTTCCAACACCTATGCAGGTTAAATTTAAAAAAATTATAATTAGACAGAGCAACTGTCATGGAAAACAAGTCCCTAAATCATTAACATCTATGTACAGAACATTGAACTGTATTTGTTAACAGCACAACATTTTTCACACGAATATGTCTTTACAGCATAGCAACCGTCTGTTGTCAGCGTGAAATGCATTACAAGTACAAAGAACCATGAGAAACTTTCACTATGTTACATGAATTCACTGCTTCATAGATGTACATAGCACTGCTAGGTTCTGATCACTGCAATGCATCTTGCTTGATGTTGCTGGCAAGACCAACTGTCCGAGAATGCCGCACCACAGTCACAGGTGTACAGACCCATTGAAGCAGCCAGCCATGAACACATGTCACTGTTGCAGTCGTTGTACATGAGTGTATCCTCCAACGAATGTGATGGTGGGCCGACACCATTTGTGCACGCTTTTGAATTAACTTCGGGTGGAAAGTCCTGAGATGAATTCTCACTCACCACATCGTGGGCTTCAGAAGAGTCACTACTTAATCCCTGATCAAGTTTAGAAAATCTTTGATATAAGCCAGCATACGAAAAACATGGCTGCGAATCTTTAGGCAAATCTTTACTACAAATCTCATCATGCTCCTGTGCCCTCCCTTGCATGTGCAGCCCTATTCTTAGCACTGGCAACTCAAATTTACTTTTTGCCATACAGACAGGAAAGGAATGGCCCCAATCAATTTTACCAACTGCAAGATCTTTCTCGCATACTTCAGCCTTACTAAAGGCTGGAATAAGCTTACTGTTTTTTAAATCATTACAAACAAAGTTTGGTTTTTGATGAACTTCGTTGTTTACCATGGATTGTTCTGTTTTTGCAGAATAATCATTGTCAGTTTGACAGATAAATGAGGGACAACCAGGACCAAGGCCGGTGTCAACTATTTTACTCACCCTAGTAGCTGAATCAGAAGCCAATGATGAACTGCCCACTGTTGAACATGTCACAGGAATAACATGTTTTACAGTATCTGAGTTGGCAGTTTCACTGAAAACTATTGGGCCAAGAATTCCTCCTTCAGTAGTTATGCTTTTAGCTCTACTCTCACATTGAGCAGAAGTGCATGACTTTTTTGCACAGTTAACTTTCCCTTCACTAAGGATTTTTTGGCATCTTGACAATTTTTCATGACAATTGTTTACAGATGCCACTTTATCTGAAGAAGTGCATGTAACCGATGCAGTAGAGGCATTCTGGACAAAGCAAGACTTAGAAGTAGCATGATCACGTGGGAAAAATTGCGCTGACAATGGCCTGTCATTGAAAGGAGTGACAAAAGGATTAAAATCGAAACGTGAATCACACCAATTCTGACTGAGTGAAGCAACAGCAGAATTTGGATCACAGCGCAAATCAAAGTGGCCTTGACAGAATGGTGTAACAGTAGAACTTGAGTGATTTTGAGAGACTGAAGCAACAGCAGCATTAGATTTGAGGTTCAAATAAGACACACCATGGGATACAAGAGAAGAAGTGTGACTGGACAGTGATTCAGAACGAACATGACAGCTTACTGATAAAGAGGAAGTACGACTGAATGTATCATCATGTGGGCTACCTGGAAAAAGAGCATCAGGATTCATGCGCACATCACTGGGAGCAAGAACGACTGATGCAACAGAAGAGGTATGAGTTGCGTTTGCAGCAGAAGTAACAGACAAAGTACCCACAAGTTCAGGACTTGAAGTAACAGATGAAGAATTCATAAGTGTAGGACTTGAACTAACAGGCAAAGTATCCACAAGTTCAGGACTTGAAGTAACAGGCAAAGTACCCACAGAAGCATGACCTGAATGAGCCCCATTGTCTGCATTTTCGTCAAATGACTTCCCCCTCAACGCATCAGATAGAGTAATAGATGAGGTCATTACTTGGTCTACCTGGTCATGTGTCTTATCATCAGTCTCTGATACCATCACACCTGAGGCCACAGGCAATCCTTTACATAGAAAAGTGTCATTAAGTGAAGTGTCTGCTATCTGAATTTCTTTTCCAGCAGCTGTTGTTAACTTACATGTACTAAGTGAACCTGTTTCTTTGAGCTTCAACCACTGCACTTGTTGTTTCTTACCAACTCTGCAAGTAGTTTGTTTCACACATTTCAGTTTAGCCACAGATCTGTGGGTTTCAAGCGAATGGGAATCTTCACGTCTATTCACATCAGACTCATTGGAGTTTGCACATTCACCACGTAATGCCAGGCCATGCTCTGCATCTGTAGTTAGTGGGAAATTTATGTTGCACTCGTCAGTCGTGGGCAAATCAAGCTCAAGCTCTGGCCACTCACTTTGGTCAGCTATCATCGCACACCATCTAAAATCCTCAGAACTCATGCTCTTCTCTGAAGTTGAGTTAGATGAAATGGTTGAACTCATAGTACTGAGGTTTGTCCAATTTCCAATGTCATTTAACCACCACTCCTCCACATCAGTAGCCTCTTTCCACTTCTCTATAAGGTTGTTCTCATCCAAAGACTGAGAATGTGTCATGAAATTTGGTACGTAAGAATCTTCGTCATCGGGTTGATGGACAGATACCTTTTGTAAAGCAACATGACATTCAGCTTTCCGCTTCCTAGTCTTTGTGGGCTGGAACGACGCCGTCACAGTGGATTTTATGCAATCTTTTGGGTATTCAGAAATTGCACTCAGAGTATTAAAACCCAGAACATCATTTTGAAAGCTACTAAATCTCTTCTTTTTCCGTCTATCCACACCTGAAGACTTTGAAAAATGTTCAGAATTTTCCGTGCATTGAGCCTGAACTTCAGAATTCGCAGCAGGTTTGCTGTCGGTCAATCTGCCATGAATCTTTATTTTCACTGGTTCTGATAAACTTGAGTTGGAAGTGTTTAGCAAAGTAGTCATTACTCCCAATCCATCTAAGGTTTGAGAGACACATTTTGAACCATCAACAGTCGAATAAACAAGAATGTCCACAGCATTTGACATTATTTCATCTTGGAGGATATCAGACCTGGTAAGAATTTTAGGAAGTTCTGTGGTGTTTGGAGTAATAGCAAAAGAAAGTGCGTGAATGCCAACCACTTGAGAATGTTCAGTTACGTCAACTGAACCACATGGATTACAGACATTTGACACATCCGTCTCTGGCTTGATATCCTGCTGATCAACAACCTTAAACATTGTATGCAAGCATCCAGTGTTATTTGCTTCATGCAATGACAGATCTAATCCAGATTTATCAATTGCCCCTGACAAGCATGTTTTCTCAATTTTAGGATTAAACATTTTTTCATGCTTACTGACAGAATCAGATATTATTTCAACAAACTCTATTGGATGAATTGAAGCACTTGTTTCTAAGCCTTGTGTCGTGTTTGCCATGTTAAGTACCTTATTAGATACCTCCTGTAAATATAACAATGGTTCCTTCTCACACACTTTAGATATTCTGGACTGTGAACATCCAGTATCAGAATTTTCCAGAATCTGCAATGACTCAAAATTCAGAGGTGCATCTACAACCTTTACATTCTTCGATTTGGATTTGTCAGAACCGTCGTAACAGAATTGTGAAGCTTCAAAGTTCATCCCTGTTCGTGTTGACTGCAATGTACCAGTAACCTCCTCAGTTTTTGTACAGTGTGAAGCTTCATCTTCGTTCTCGTCAGTCTTAGAAACTGTAGATATCTTAGATACATCATCCATTTGTGTGCTTGCTGAAGTATTCATGAAGTCATAATTTTGAGCCAAGTCATCAGCACTTTTGAGTTCATCAGTCTCTCTGCTGACATCTGTGTTTGTGACATCCCTAACGTTAGCACACATCTTCATTTCAATTTGCAGCTGTTCAATTTTCTTCCGGCTCATCTTCTCTAAGAGTACAAAGACTGGGCGGCAAAGTGCTTTCTGGGTTCTGTGTGTTGAGAAACAGTCATACAGCAGAACGTGGCCATTAGGTGACAATGAATTTCGTCTGCGTAAGGTGGATAATCGACTCTGTTGTCCACTTTCTGTGCGGCATAACTCTGAAACAACACGACTCTCACCAGCATCATGGGCAGATCTTAGTTTTCTTCGATACTCCTCCTTAAACTGAAGTTGGCATTCGGAGTACATAGATTGGTCACTTCCATTATTAGCCCGTTTAAAATTTCTTGACCTCAGAAACTGACTTTCAGAATTGCATGATCTGGAAAACTTTCCTGCAGAACAGAATCTTTGAACCTGTTGACATGGTGATGAAAATAAGTTGTGCTCCACAGCTTTCTTCCCATCACAACTCAAATCCTCTTGACAATTCACTACCATTGCTGACCTCTTTAAAAATGTACTTGAGCAAGCACTGCTTTTCCCATCATTTTGGCTGCTTTTATTGTAACTATCCCGTGATCGTAAGTTCCTAAGACCTGTCCCTGAGCTAATAGAAGGAGGATATTCATTTTTGTATTCCTTACATGCAGACAAATCATGTGCCATATTGGAATCAGCAAAGCTCAGAGGGACCGTAGGCTCGGTGCATTCCTTTTCAATGCTTGACAACATGTCATCAGTAAGGCAAAAGTCAGCCACCAACTTTTTTGTTGATGCACAATTTTCAAGGTGTAATCTATCTAATTTTTCTTTATTACAACCTGTATTTGCAGTCAACTGCCTTGTCAGATCTATTTTGTCATCCTCCAACTCAAACTTCCCAAGTTCAACACGCGGACAACGACTTTCATTAACATTATTATCCTCAAGATCTACGGTGCATGATGATGACAGAAATGCAGTGAACGCATCATAAAAAGACTGCGAGGAAGTCTTTGCACTGCACTGTATTGGTTTTTCTTCCTTAAAAAAGCACCAACTGTGGTGGATATCTTGGCCCTTTACTGCTTTCTTCCTGCAAGTTTCTGTCATTGTTTTCCTCCTCAAACCAAAATTCCAGAATACTTTCTCTGTCAATGCAGTTTCCCCAAGTCATTGGCATTCAAGGAAATAAATGCCAAGTCTAAAACACTGAACCTGAAAGGAAAACAGAATCTATAGAATTTTATTTTATTCTGAATTTAGAATTTATTCGATATCGCCCTTCTTCAACATTTTTTGCACACGCCTCGACGATGCAACTGCAGTTGTACTGCAGAGCAATTGATGGATACAAGACTTACAAGTTAAATATATTTTTAATATATGCAGTGTTATCTTTGTACAACAGACTGCTTTTATAATTAGCTTATTAGCTGCATTGAAACCATTTAGGAGAAACCAATAAAGCGTCCAATTCTCTAAAATATAACAAATTATTTTGTGTCAAGAATGCTGAAAACACTCTCATGGTTGAAGTAAGTAGGGCCATTTTCTTATATTTGAAGCATCACTAGATCATGACCAAAGAAAAAGGCTTAAAATGGCTTTCAAGTAGCGTTTTCAAGTAACTAAGCTGTTGTAGTAAAAACACCCAGTTCCATTACATACCAGATATTTCAATATTGTGTCAATAACATTGCTTCTAAGTGTCGTTTCAGGATATGTGGAAGTCTGACTGATACACTGATTGTGCATTATATTAAATAAAAAATTGCCAAATGACCTGCTGGTGTCACTGACCTGCATGCCACCGGCCACAGTACATGAATCTCATTTGGCAAACATTTTGAATCTGAGATTTTTTTTTATGTGAAGGAAATCCTGCGCTGCAACTTTTCAGCAATCAATACATACCGACTACACAAGCCTATAGAGAAGTGCATCACATAACATAGCATGTTTCTCAGTCCTTCCTATGTATTGGTGTCTCTGAAAGGAGCCGTTTTGATTGGTGATCTTCAAAAAGTCTGTTTGTGGCCCAGAAAAAGACGGTTTCTTTGAGTGTGGAGCTTCTGCTACCAAAACTTCGGCCTCGCAACCCACGGAATATTTACCTCTGTGGTCAAAGGTTTTTCGCATGTAAAAAAACAATACCAACCCTAACCGACCCTCATGATGCCTAACCTGACTCCAACCGACCCTCATGATGACTGACCTGAACCTAACCGACCCCCACAATGCATATTTAATAAATGTAGCTGTTTTTTTATAGTGTGCATGCGCAATGGTCTTCAGTCGCTAAATTTGTACGTGCTCGGAGTTAGAAGTAAAATTTTTGCTTGCATTACGGCCGAACGTTCTGCCGCGTCCATTAGCTATAGGTGATTTATAATGACCAATCACAGCGTCCCAAGATGATGTCACACCTTAACATAATGCTGTCACATAACTCACATTACGTCATGAATACCACATCACGCCACCACATCACGTCATCATAAGCAGCCATCGCATTATGTCATGGCTTCAGTAATCCATCAGGCCATAATATCATGTCATCATACTGGGCCTACATTATAATTATGAAACACCCAACCCTGAACACAACAGACCCTCATGACGCCTAATCTTACCATTACCAATGACGCCTAACCTTTTTAACATAATGATCAATCCATATATTATGTAAGGAAAAAATCGAATTTTCAGACTCCCCCCCTCGGTTGCATCGCATACATTTCGTGGACCCGTGCCCCCCTGCGTACATACATCTGAGCTTTAACCCCCATTGCATAGGTTAAATAGCTAAAGACATCTATAAGACATTGATTCTACAATGGGTTATATATGTTTGCTAAGCATCGTATTTAACAGCTTAAATTTGTTAACTGTTATGAAGTAATAAAACACTAACATCCCTTGCATTTTGAAAAGTTTTAATGCTATATAAAATTGAATAATAATTAAACACTGGGGACGTGTATACACGTCCCCTATTCCATTGTTTATATGCAAAGTTCAGCAGTCAACATGTTTTAAGCAGGAATATAGTATGTTATTGTGTTTACAGTTCTGATTTTAATATTCTGCATTGTGGACGTCATAATCAGACAGTCATAATTGCATACATATATGTATGCAACCACTGCCCCCCCACCGTATGACTACGCACCCATACAGAAAATCACCGAAAACTTGAAACCTCACTGCCCTTCACTGCGTACGTAATATGCGGATGGCCCCAAAATTGTGTCCTAGCATTTACTATACAATATTATCACTAGGCCTATGTTTCATTAACACATATATACGTCTTCCCTGCATAAAATTTATATGTCCCGTTGTGGTGTAATGAATGCTGTACTTATTTATATGTCCTATTGGGGTGCAATGAAGGCAGCACTTGCTTGCTTACTAACCCAAGGTATAAGTGCCATAAGGTTGTACTTACTTACTTACTACGTCATATGAAACACGTATCTCTACACAAATGTACTCAGCGCCTCGACAGAAAAACACCCCAGATTCAAAATGCTTGCCTTTCATCCAATGTAATTAATGGAATGACCTCAGTATCGATCAAGTTTACGGTTTCAAACTTACGGAACCTCAGGCCTGATATTACCACATAAATAAACACTGATGATGATTAAAAAAATTCGACTTACTTATAGTAGTCAGGACTCAAATTTACGCATAATATTTTTGATCTTTTGGTCCGCTGCCATTGGTGAGAACGTAATATTTCCGGCGCGTGATTGACAAAGGGAGTAAGTAAAAGAAATTTTCGTAAATGTCTAAAACTACACTAACCCTAACCGACCCTCACAATGCTAATCTGACCCCAAACGACCCTCACGATGCTTAAGCTGGCCCTAACTGACCCTCACGACGCATAATTTTAACAAATTTTTTCTGTGCGCGTGTTATCATTGTATTACAATTGCTTGCGTTCTCATTAAGATATGTAATCTGTGTCCGCATAAGCCACGCCCAAAATATTATGCGCGTCCTGACTATTATAAGTAAGCCGAAAAGTCTAAACATTATGATTTCCGTTATAGCTAGAGGAAAAACAGCTTCGATAGTAGGCTGAACAACATACATAGGTAGTAACACTGCTACGCATTAAAGCTTACGATAATATCTTAAGCATGCGTTGTCCAAGTACAGTTGCGCAGAATTCAAAATAACCTTATGCCATATAACATGTAAATATACACTTTAATAAACAGGGCCAGACATAAGATTTCTATCTAGACAGGATTTTTCAACCTGAGTATAAACACAAAAACGAAACAATATCGTACACAGATAATAGCATAGCTTTTTTTAACTAGTCAATAAAACAACAATCAAGACTACTCGCGTAAAATACTGACCAATTTGTAATTTTTTTTATTCCATTATTCGTTTACTTGGACCACAGATTTCAAAGCTGGTATAGTATGTGATGGCTCAATACGATTTTATGCATGTCATTTAGCGACATCTACTCGTTTTGACATCTACTATATTCTATAGGCCTAAAAGAACGTCTAATAGAAAATCGCTATAAACGCATCATCCATGTCATGGATGCGTCGTTAAATAAACTTATTACACACACAAAATCGCTATAAGCCACTACAGAATACTACAGCAAATAATACGGAATGCAAAAGGACCCTAGATTTGGAAATAAATCAGGATATCGGTGCTCGTCGTTGGTGCTTACCTACATAATTAACATGCAATAATAGGAATCAATCAATTAATCAAAAATACTTGATATAACGCCCCCACAAGATATCTACTCAGAGGCGCTCCCGGCCTAATCCTCGGCTGAAAAGGACAATTTTAAAAGTAAAAGTGATGTGAACGAGAATCGCTAGAACGTAAAATATGGATCGGACTGGTTAACTTATTTGTCACTATAATTATTAATAGGCTATAGTATAATTATCATTATTATCATTATCATTATTACAATAATCATTATAGTAATAATAATAATAATGATAATAATAATAATAAACGTCGTTATCATCGTGATCATCATCGTCATCATCATTATCGTCGATCATTATTTTAATTTTAACTGTCATTTATAGCGTGCCTAGGCAAATGATTCTTGCAAAATACGAGTAACAGCTAGGATAGGATATTCACAATAACTCTTGAACAAGTAAGGTTTAAGGCTAATTTTTAAGAGTGATAACAATGTACAGGTTTAAGATATAACAATAAATAACTTCAAGATTAGTTATAGTTTAACGACATCGTGTGATAACAAAGATCATTAGCGTCGTCCTCCTACTTTATCCAGGCTTGGGACTGGCACTAACACTGACAGAGTACAACCAGTACAAACGTAACACATAATATTTTAGTTTATGCTAGGTTGATTTACTGTTGTGATCAATTGCAATGGTTCAACCGACACCGTGGAATAATTGTCTTGGCGTGTTGTCATCCGATGTAGGCCCTTCAAGTCGTTTAAAAGTGATATAAAATGCCACGGCTCAACTCAATTGCAAACTTTTGTGTGGGCCCTATTTATATAGCGCTTCTCGAAAACATTCCTATATAGTGCTTAATTTGCTGTTTGTAAGTGATGGCCATTGCGAAACATAGTCACGCTTACAAAAACCTTGTTGCCATCTTGCGAATATTTATGAAATGTATGACTGTTATTCTTGAGCTCCAACGTCCATATCTCGCGGGTATGCCTACGCGTAGTGTTATTTTATTATGTTTTAATTTTAGTTTTAGTTATGATTGTTAATCTTCATTTTTAGTCTTAGTTTCGATTGTTTCTCAATTCTAGTTTTAGTTTCGTTGTAGTTTTTGTCTCAATTTTAGTTTTAGTTGTGTCAATTATAGTTTTGGTTTTAGGCAGCTGATTTTAATTTACAGCCTTAGTAATTTAATTCAATTTAAGCTATAGCCATAATTATTTAATTATTTAAATTCTTGTCGAATGTCAATGGTAGGCCATAATTGTTATGGTCTACCATTGACGAGATAAATAAAAATTTCAACATTTCTGAATTAATTAAGTGAACTTTTCGCAGTAAGTACTAAACATTCTTCCTAAATAAAAATATAAGAGTCGAATTCGCGGTAAACGGCTAGCAACATCTCAATATCCTCGTATGTCTTAACATAGATGAACAATTACTAGAAGAAATACTGTATGGCATAACGTCATATCAGTTGCAGAATTGTGTACAAATTAAGTAGGAAAATTTTCAAGCAGAAGTATTTGTTTTATTCAGGCCAAATATCGGTTTAGTTTTTCTTCCATCTATTTTTGTTTCAGTTTAAATTGCCACAAATTTCGTTGTATTTCAGTTTTAGTTGTCTCCCAAAGTTAGTTTTAGTTTTAGTTTGCGTCAACGGAAAAGTTTAACTTTTCGTTGTCATTCTCATTTCCGTTCGCGAAAACAACACCACGCGTACATCTGGTATCAAGGAATCTAACAGATTAGTCCTTGATGTCCTATTTATAATTATATCCTAGCCTATCTATTATGGTCTTGTACTCAATGTTTCACGACGAGTATTAAAAAAATCTTTTGCGCCCTTCTTCTCAATCATACTTTTGCACCAGCACTCCACCAGAATAAATAATTGGAAATTACCCCTCGATAAATGCTGCAGACAATGATTCGAATCTCTTGAAGGGCTTTGCTAAAGTTTGACCAACACCATTTCCAGAAGTTGTTCGCTACCTCTCTAAAAAATTAAATGGGCCCATATGGGACAAATTGTATCACCAGGGCCGTTGTTAGGGGCTGGCGAATAGGGCGGTCGCCCTATTCGCCGAGGCCCTCCAGGAGCATAGGGGGCGCCAAAATGATTTTAGTGACGTCATTGACTAAAATACAATTTGATAACCGCAGACGAACGACTGATTGAATACTTAAAATAATTTTAATATTCAAAACAATAATTATAATATTAAACGAAATTTACATTTTTCACAGAAGTTTAAAGACATACTTAATTATTCTCAATTCCAAGTTGATTTAGTGCCTTTCTTTTTGTTCAATTTCAGTTAGGTAAGTAAATAAATTGTAAACTACTAAATTTGGCAATTTGGTTTAGAGTTTATATACTATATAGTATAGCAGTGATAATAATGCGAAATTGCTGTGGCTCCCTGACCCTGGGCTCGCAGACCATTTATGTCATTTTCATTTTACTTTGTATCTGCATCAGGATTTCAAAAAAGTATGCTTTTATTTATAATGCAGGCTGCAGCAGAGCAGAGGCTGAGTACTGCACTGCAAGTCAGAAGTCTGGAACAGTGTACTGTGAAAAAACATAACTAATATTTATGTTGTTGTAATTTTTTAATGTACTTTATTAAGATAATAACTAATAAGATAAGATGTTAGATGTGCATCCCTCATATAATATAATGAATAGTTTTCGGATGTTTCAACGTTCAACCTTCAGCAAATAAACCAAATATTTTTCTCAAGAAGATTTGTTTAAATAAAAAATAATAATTAATATTTTTATATTTTATGAAAATTTCAACCTATAATATGTCTAAAAAAAGTGGAGCAGAATATAGAAAAGAAAAGAAAGGAAGGGAAGCAGAATCAGAGAAACATGCTGCATATTGGAATAATTGGTTTACTCAACCAAAAACTGCATTGGAAGAATCATCCATACAGACTACACAATTGTCAAATCAATCTACAGATACTTCAAGAGAAATTGAGAGCGAGAATATGCTGGCAGAGACCGCACAGTTGCAGCAACAATGTAATATTGATAGAACAATTGATCAGAATTTAACAGACACGATAACACCAATAAAAACAGATGCAAATTTGGAGTTTCTGGGCAATGACGATGTACAAGAAGACCAGGAAAATAAAAAGATAGCATTTATGATAAATTTTCAAGATCTTGCTACTTTCATGGCCTGAAATATCCAATAATATTATGACAGAGTTAGTAATGTATGGTCCTGACAACAATATGCAATGCGATTTTTCTTTATCTTCAGACTCATTTCACTAAAGAGTGGTTCACAAAATGTCTTTCAAATGGTGAAAAGGTTGAAAGAAAGTGGATGCTTTACAGTACTTCAAAAAAGGCATTATATTGTTTTCCATGTATCATTTTTTCAAAAGCAACGAACTGTAAATTTTCTGACACATCAAAAGGGTTTAATGACTGGAAACACTTAAACCCGAGAATTCAAGAACACGAAAACAGCCTGCAACATAGAACAAGTTACATAAGTTGGAAAGACCTTGAAATTCGTTTGAAAAAAAACAGACATTAGATCATGATTTTCAAAAGACAATTGACTTGGAGAGAGACAAATGGAGGAATATACTTACAGTTGTTGTCGATGCTATTTTGTTTTGTGCCAAAAATAATCTGGCTTTGAGAGGGTCTTCAGATATTATTGGCACTCCAAAGCGTGGGATTTTTTTAAATACAGTGGAACTTATAAGCCACTATCATCCTCAAGTAGCTAAACACATTAGATACATCACAGACAAGAAGACTTCGATAACATATCTGTCACCAAGTATTCAAAATGAAATTATTGAACTTATAAGACAACAAGTAAAAACAGAGATAATTTCCAGAATTAAAAATGCTAAATATTATTCAATGTTGTTTGATTGCACACCTGATGTATCCAGAAAAGAACAAATGAGTCAGGTAATTCGCTATGTTAGAATACACGAAGGCTTGTGTTCAATAGAAGAAAGTTTTGTTGATTTTATTGATAGTCATGAAAAAACAGGCCAAGGTCTAGCTACGGAAATAGTTGAAAAATTAATTGAAGACCAACTTGATATTTCTGACTGTCGTGGACAAGGGTATGATAACGGGGCAAACATGTCAGGCAAATATAATGGTGTGCAAGCTGACATCATGCGTATGAATCACAATGCCGTGTTTATACCCTGCGCTGCACATTCACTAAACTTGGTTGGATTGCATGCTGCTGAAGTTTTGCCAAATATGATTTCATTTTTCGGAGTTTTGCAAAAGATTTTTACATATTTTTCCGGATCAGTTGCTAGATGGTCAAAGCTTATGTCCGTTTTAAAAACCACTTTGAAAGGGCATTGTGAAACACGATGGTCATCCAAAAAACAGGCAGTGGGTTCATTATTGAACGAATTTGAGGGTGTTTATCATGTACTACTTGAGATTTCTAAAGATACAAGTGTGAATGCCGATACATTATCTGGAGCACAAAGTTTGATCAAATTAATTGATTTTCAATTCATATGCTTACTTGATATGTGGAATCAAATATTGGAAGTAATTGATCGAGTAAATCGAAGTTTACAAGCAAAAGCTTTGTCAATTGGGGATGGAGCCAAAATGTTGAGTGGACTTGTAGAGTCTATTCAAAATTTGCGTGATCAAGGTGTGTCAGAAATTATTGAAAATGCAAAGAAAATTGCAACCCTTATTGGTATTGAGGTTGGATTTTCTAATATACGAAAACGAAAAGTATCACGTATGGTCTCCAAAAAGGCTGAAGACGAAGGTCATCTCCTAACACATGAAAGTAGCTTCAGCAAAGATTGTTGTTCTGTATATGACAGCATTTTATCACAAATGAAATCTCGATTTGAAAAGCTGAATGAAATCTCATCTAACTTTCATTTTTTGACTGGGTCCTCGCTGAAGCTTTTAACAAGCGAACAATTACGAACATGTGCAATGAATCTGGCCAACATATACCAACATGATTTGGATAAAACTGAATTTGCAAGCGAAATAGCGAGTTTCAAATATCAAGCACAGGGCGTCACTAGGGGGTTGCGGGGGGTGCGGGCCGCACCGGGTGACACCATCAAGGGGTGACACCAAAATAAAAAAATTGCAAATTTGACAAAGCAGACATAGCTCTGTCTAGTCAGGTTTCATAACCGTTCATTGTTAAATACATGAGCAGGCACAGGGTGCCATCATGCAGAGCGTCTGGTGCTTAAATGAATAAGACTCAGAGCTCAGAAGACCATGGTGAAAGTCTAGAGGGGTGACACCAAGAGTTTACCGCACTGGGTGACACCAACCCCAGTGACGCCACTGATCAAGCAAATTCTCTTCTGTCAGATTTAGCCACCGCATCCCAAAAGAAACTTTTGCAGTTAATCCACTCATACTGTCTTCAAGATGCTTACCCAAATTGCGAAATCGCTCTTCGAATTTTTCTTACCATACCGGTTACTGAAGCTTCATGTGAACGAAGTTTCAGCAAATTAAAAATTATAAAAATTTATCTTCGTTCTTCTATTGGACAAGAACGTTTATCTGGCTTAGCAATTATCTCCATAGAGAACGATATAACCGAAACAGTGAGTCATGAGCGTATCATTCATGAATTTGCTTCATGCAAAGCTCGAAAAGTTAAATTTTAAGTTTTTAACATGAACCTATTAATTATATATTTTAGTTGAACTTGAACTGTTGAAATGATTCAAATGAATGAAACTAAGCAGTCTAGGCTACAATGTGGATAGTGAATAAATAGATAAGTGTAATTATGAATCGCTTTTTCTTTTTGTTAAAAAATGACCAGACCAGTCGTGGTGAATGGTGATCCTGACTGTGTTGTGTCTGAGGGCCGTAGCAAGGTCTTAGGTCTTTTGGCTAATACTATTTTCAGGAATTACGTTTTTAGTATTTTGGTAGGGTTGTGGGGAGGGGGGCGCCAAACCGACCCCTTGCCCTGGGCGCCAAAAGACCTTGCTACGGCCCTGTGTATCACATTTAATTAACACATTATTTTGTTTTGTCTTGGGTAAAAACCGCTTTATGTTTCTTCACATATTTTCGTTTAGTCTTGGTTTCCATTGCTACAAATTTCTTTTAGCCCTATAGTGTCTGTTGTCTGTGTGTTGAATGTCAGTTTTCGTTAACGAAAACGCTCAATTTCTTTAATTCTCATTTTGGCTAATTGTTTCGTTTTCGTTAACGAAAAACATTGGGTCACTCGTGGCTTAGGCTTATGCGCGAGTGGTGCTCCAACCAGGTGCTAATTAATGTGATGGTGAACAAATTGAAACTCAATTAAAACAACAAACAAAACATTCGGTGAACGAAATCCTTGGCACTCAGTGCTTTCCCGACTGGTTTCGACGGTAGGACAATAACGGGGAGACTGACAGATCGATCGACTGAGTTTCTTCCTCACCGTTTCTCGTTTGAATTTGTTCCATCCATTATAAGGTAGCCTACCATCCTTATAACTCGAGATTGACATCTCCTCAATAAGTCACCATGCATCATTGCAATAATATTAAGCACCTTATGCGTGGTTAAACTCTCGCGATCTCTAAACTTCTAAAGCGCTACTCGAAGGCCAATGATCCAATCACAGGGCACCAGCCTATTCCTACACAGAAACAGAAGCTATTTAGAATACGTAGATTTTATAACGACTATATATATATATATATATATATATATATATATATATATATATATATATATATAAGTGAGCGTATTTTATAAATATAGCCTATGTTGGATAAATAACCTATATTAATCGTTCATACTGTGTGCAGATCGACCTAAGTTGGTTATTGAATCACATAGGCCTACCGTGGGCCTATAATTCAGTTCAATCAAAGGGTCTACACGCATATAAAAGGCACTGTAAAAGCGCAGAAAGGACATTAATATAACTATTTGTATATATTTATAAATATATCAAGGCATGGCTATATATATTATGCATGTAAATCGATTGATGAGATGGCTATTCGTCGACTGTGCTTAGAATCTGTCTACAAGTGACCTTAATTCGATGACCCATCTTGATTGGATCAAAGTTCAAAAGTTGATCAAATCAATCGCAAGACGCAGGAAGAACCGTGGAGTATACACTGTTGCAAGCAAGCTCCGAATAGTAATATCCAATAAGCTACTGTATACGGCTGTACCTGAGTGTATCCTACACCAGTATTTCCATAATGAGATATTCGTTTATTTAGAAAATAACACAATCTGACAATAACGCAGAAATGCCTACATGAGTTACAATTGCCGAAAATAGCATCTAGAATTAAAAACACAAACTAGTAACTGTTTTTGTGTAATGATCTGTGGAGAAACTGAGAGTCGTGCTTTAGGTCTTAATTGGTTATTGGAATTGGGACGGTGGAGGTAGGAGTTGGCGAGGTACATGCTTGGGGTTGTGTAAAATGGAGAAAAGGAGTTTGGCATCTGCAACGTTTGCAAGTTCCGATGAGAAGTAGGCCTACATGATCGTTAGAGTCTGTATACGATCCGCCTATTAAAGTATTAATTCATTTTTTTCTCGAATTCGGTGAATCGAAATGATCGAAAACGTCACCAAGACACACTTTGATTTTTTGATCGATTTCTTGCAATCGGCTGTTGCTTAAGCCGACCTAAGATCAGACCGATATACGGGTTGACCCAATCACCATCAATCGAACGCCCTCAGACAGAAAGTGATCAACATCTATCTGTATTGTTTGTATTGCTGATAGGGCCTACTGATTAAATAATAATCGATTAAACGATTCCATTAGGTTCAACTAATTTAGTCTCTGTTACCTAAAGTGTTTAAACTGTTTAAAAGATAATCACTTAGTTAGTAACTAAGTAACTACTCTTTGTTAGTAACTACTTTAACTTATTGTTTACAGAAATGCAAAACCATTAGCCTACACTTGCTAAAGTTCAGATTGTCAAACTCATAGTGCAGTCAGTAGGATGTTTTAACCACGGTACGTGACTCAAACTTTCACCTTTCGTTGCAAATTCTGTCACCAACTAATACTTTTTCCATCAGCATTTAATCGTAAATGCAAAACAATCACCTAATTTTCCACTCAAAAGTTTCAGATCATCATTGTTCGTCATATTGTTCACTCCAGGAGCAGATGCGAGTTGTTGTTTGAGGAAGAGAAGCAAGTCTCTGGTGACTTGCACTTTCTCTGAATTCATATTCTAATAAGCCTACGAAGACACCTTTAACTACCCGCTGCTGTCATTTCAGTTTGCTTGTAAACCCTTCAATCTCACGAGATGACTGAAAAGACTAGCACATCAGTTCATCGACGAATTATATTATGTGCATTCCGTAATGACGCCATTGACCAAGTCATTGCGATTCATCCCCTCAGGCAATTGCTTAGTGTTACCTTAATTGAATGACTGGCGTGAAACTGGACATAGTTTCCGCCATCTTGCCGAGACCATTTTATATTGATATGCAGATCATCACCTTCACAGTTTTCAGTTAATTGCTTCATTACTAATCGTAAAGAATTGCGATTGAGGTAATGAAAGTCTGCCTAGCATCGTACGCAGCGGGCTATTTCCATGACGCTTCGTGTGGTCAGCCATTAGTACAAAATGCTGTGGGTTGTTCAATAGCTGACTTAGATGATCGACATTCCACGTATTCAAGCTATTCTTAACAATTGAGTTTTGCTTGAGCTCAACAATAACTCGGAGGAATGCGAGATTCTTAGTAATTTCAACATGAAAGTGAGGATATGTAGGAAAATAGTTTATGAAGAGCAAATGTGAAAGTTAGGAATCAAGTGATTGATTTTTAAGTTATTTCAAGAGCATAAAAAGCCATATTGAGCAAAACCGTTGGTGACTTTTAGCGCAAATCTAGGCAAATTTGGAGAAAGCGAGTCTCGTGAGCAAATCGGGTGTGCTCTTTGGATGTGCATTAAACCTTACACACGGCTTGAATGTCGATCCATCCGCAATGACTTGACCTGTCCTTTATATGTCACATTTAATTGGCGTATATCCTCTTTACGTTAAAGTGCACAGTTCAACTACTTTCAACGACGACGTCTAGTGTTTAAAGTTACAAGCCTTTCATCCCGACGCCGAACTTCTTTCTCTCTGTCGATCGCGAAGACGTTCAACTCTTCTTCAAGTCCTAGTCAAGTTTCGAATGGCGCCTGCAACAAACCCTTCAGTCACTTAGTCATGAGGACAACTACGCAGACACGCATTGCATGAGAAGGAGAAGGAGAGACGTAGAGGGAGAGAAAGTAAGAAGGAGAGCGATGAAGACGGAGAAAGGGAGAGAAAGCAAGAAGAGCGTAGAAGTGGCAACACAGGTGGACATGAATGCATATAGCTGCAGAGAGCGTAGGACTCAATACTCTCACTTCCAATCCTCTCGGCCCAATAAATTATATATATATATATAATATATTATATATATAATATAATATATATAATATAATATATATATAATATATATATAATGCGTATATTTATTTGTTTATTATACATATAAATGGTGTGGATACTGTCAATGCAGATTACATGCATTGTGCATTGACGGTATCTGTCTGGATGAGTGGTCGTTGGTCTATCGCTGCATCGCCAGAGATCGGTCATCGTCGCCTTCGCCAGCGCCGTCCGGTCGAGACACCTGTTCCGATCCACCCCTCAGCTGACAATACCACTGCCCACCAGATCGTCTCCCAATTACAAGGCGTATACCCCTTGGATGTAGGGCACCGTTCTCCAAAATTGCCCTCTGGCTACGGTGGCACATTGGGGACGAGATCACTGCAATCGCCCATCTGGCGCTTCTCGAGCTCTTATTGGAGCCTTTGTTCCTGAATGGCTTTGGCCAACCACATAAGAGAAAACTGACACGCCCATTGACGAACGACCTACATTGACACCCGATAGTTTTTATAACAAAAACATTTAGTCAATGACCTTTAATCGACCCCCCGGCTCCTTAGTCATTCAATGTCCTCTTCTTCGGCATTTCCACTTTTTTATTTGTGTCAATTGTTTACAAGCACAATGCAATACAATAGTTGTTTTATTCCAAAGGTATCCAGCTGTCACAACCGCAACTTAATTTGCATTAGGAAATAGATTAGTCAGCGCCATTGTGGCAGAAGAAAATTTAGAGTTCCCACTGTTCTGTTATTGTCAATCTAAAATGCTATCACTGCTTATTGCGTGTTTTCATCGAGGAGACGTGATATAAACTTGTTTTTGTCCTTCTGTGGCAACGTGTACCATGGATCGATGGGCGAAGGCGACACTTATTGTTACGTTTGTCCGGAAGTCGACAATTTAACACATGATGTGAATAAGCATTAAAAGTACCAAAGAGATTAACATCGACTAATTCAGCTATAGTTGCTTCACTCTCTGAGCAGAGAAGGCAAGAGAATCGTTTCGTCTGCTCGATCTGTGCTCTGCTTTGAGCCAGAGTGAAGCCCCTTCACATCGGTGATGACTGATGAGAAGATTAAAGAAGAGATCGCGGTCATCTTTTGCTGCTTCGTGGGTGGCCATATGCGGTAGGCCACCTGGCCACGAGAGTGCAGAACCCGAAGAGCGTACATGGACGAGACACAGGATAAAGTGCTTCACCCAGATGCTTTTCCATCCCTAGGTCTTCGCTGATGGTAATTCCCAGAAGTTGAACCCGAATGGAGTTAATTTGCGATGGCCTGAATACAAATTGATGGCTGAATGCAGGATAAAGGTGTAAAAACTTTTCTACCATTTGAGACAATACTGTGTCACGGTGACAGCCTTGCTAGAGCGATCGGCCCGTAACACTCAGTGTGCGCTGAGTGAGCGGGTTCGACCCTCATCCAAGGCGTCAATTACTTTGTAGGGACCTGGAGCAAGTCCTTCGCGCACAATTGCTCTGCAGTACAACTGCAGTTGCGCAGTCGAGGCGTGTGAACTTCTGAGCGTATGCACTTCTGAGCAAAAAATGTTAGAAGAATGGCGGTATCAAATTTCAGAAGAAATAAATATAAATAAATATGAGAAATATTATGTCACTTTACTTTATATAGTTTCACTGTACTTTCACCCTCTACATTATTTTGACTCCGTTCAAGGCGAATTGGGATCACCAGAGGATGGTCACTTTCCTCATAATAATAATTCATCATGCTTCTTCTATAAACCACGGGCGTCCAGAACTCCAGATAGGGCGTACGGAGGCAAATGCCCTCAATTTCAGTTGCGGGGATGTTGTTTTTTTAGTCTAGGGGATATCTTTCCTTCCTGACACTGGGTACCTTGGATTTGCCTCTATCACTCAGAGGGGATTGACGCCCCTGTTCTAAACCTCAGATGCAGTTCTTTCTGCGATGTTCAACAATTTCCTCAAAGTCACTTAGACGGAAGCGTCTGTAACTCTGTATGCGCGAAGATTCAGACTTACTGACTATGAATACATCTGATATCCAACTGGCGTGGATATGAAACATACATAGTTTTATTTACCGGCTGAGTTAGACATAGTATTGAGCGCCGCTGATATCGAGTGGCGCTATATAAGTTTAGTCTTCCATTACAATTACAATTGCAAATGCTGCTAAAGCGCGAGGCCTTCATTTATCGTCTGGATCTCTTCGCGTGAATTGGACAGCAGTGTTTTATGCATCAATTGTCAAAAAATGATATGTTGTTCGGCTGATCCTCCGCTGAAGCCTTTGTTGGAGACAGATGTTGATGGAGAAGTCCCTTCAACGACCTAATAACTTACTTTACTTATTCAGTTATATAGGCCTTAATAGATCTGCATTGATGTCGCCTTTGACTTGATAATTTTTATCGAACACTTCGATCTCCACTGACATTATTTTTCTATTTATGATTAATAAAAAAGTGTAAATTTAGAACAAACAATGAATATACACGGACACAGCGTATCAGTCTTGACTGTGTGTGCGTTGGTCTGAATAGGTGTGTTTGTGTACGTGTGTGCGTGTTTGTGTGTCTATGCGTGTGATTGTGTGTGTGTGCGACTGCGCGTGTATACAGGTATAAATCATCGAATGTGAGCTGTGAGTTAGCGGATATCGGACAGAGCTTAGCGTTGATGGTCCCTCGCCCCACAGTATCTATAGGCTGCATATAATTGGCTGTTGTTGGCCGTCGAGGTGTCACGGTTCAAGGAATAGAGGCATTTTGTTGGGACACCAGTAGTCTATGTAGGTAGCACCGAGTGCTCGGAACACACGCACACGCTCACACACAACTCACACACACACACACGGACGTACATAACGCTCAGCGCATGTATATGCATACTGCCGCTTCTGTCTAAATGGCGTGTAGGAAATTGTTGACCAGCGCAGAAAGAACTGCATTTCAGGTTGGTACGATACACGGTGAACTGTCATTAATATGAGTAATGTCATAGGATCTTCTGTTGGTCATAAAGCGCTCTTAAAGGACCATTAGACCATCTTTTGGACGGCTACAGTCGCAAACAAGAAGACAAAACCTGTGCATTTATAGAGGCAAATAAAATCGAAATTCTCTCAGCAAATCAACATTTACCCTACGACTTTAGTTGGGAGACAGTGCTTTTCACGGAGAATGCATGCACTCGGATTATAGGATTTCGACGACTGCGTTCATCACTTTACACTGGGCGAAAAGAAATCGTTTAATTCATTGACATAATATTATACTGTACAATTCTTTGCGCTTACTGGAAAGCTCTGACACCGATTAACCGCTAAGGTAAGTTTAAAAAGATGAATTTGTTGCATGAAGATACATTTTCTCGAAGACATTGACACTACAGTCTTGCTAGTTAACTGTTTATACGAGTCACACCTTTCTCACACCTGTTTTTGAATGACATGCTGTCTTGCAGAACCAATCCGTAAAGCATATGTTAACCGTCAGTTGATGGTATCTGTTATTTATGCATGCGTTTGCAATAATTAATATTTTTGCACTTGGATTTCAGCATGTGTTTATTTGAACTTTTCTGTAGGCCTCAACTCCTTAGATAGGAAGTTCTTATGAGATACAGTTGGACATTGTCACAGCCGCAAAAAGTGTAGGCCCTATTTTATTTCATTAACGCGGTTGCTGCACCGCTTCTGTTAGAACTGAAGTTCACTGTTTTGTTAAACTTTAGAATAGAGTTATTGAATGGTTCTGTATGTAAACAGTAGGTTGTTTGTAAATTGTAGTCCAAAGTACTTAGTACGAAATCAATGAAAATTAATGTAATGCCTTCATGACAAAAGCGTGACATATTACATGCCACTGTATTGTAAAATTCGTATTAGTAAATTTATACAGCACCTTCAGCTAGCCGAATTTAATTAATTACCATTGTTAAGCCTGATCCCATATTCTACAAAGCTCTTCAATCTTCTTAACCCTATTACATCCGCCAACTATTCCTTCGCCATACAGAAGCAGCCTCCCCGCAATTCTTTTTTATAAACTTCACCTTTGAATCGAACTTCTCAAAGATCTCCACCAGTTTGCTCGTTCCCATCTGTCGCCTGCAAATCTCAGCACAAGAACTGTTGTGGCAAAATTAAAGTTGAGCGCGAACCTGTAAAATGCGAACCAAAATGCGAACCATAGGTTAGGGCCCGTGAGGGTCGGTTAGGGTTAATATTAGGGCTAGTTAGTACACAGTTCGCAAACGGTTCGCAGATTACCGGTTCGCAGTTCGCGGGTTCGCGGTTCGCACTTTACCCTTCTGAAGGAGGACTAGGTCAAATGCATTTGCAGTGTGTTGCAACCCGGTTTTGTGGTGAAAAGTCGCTAGTCTATAATCTTTCTTTATCTCTGTTGCCATGTTTGTGTGGCGGTGGAGATTTCTGTTTTGATAACATTGATCATTAGCGCCGTCGTCGTCCTCCTCCTCCTACATCCGGGCTTGGGACTGGCACTGTCAGAGTGCAAAAGTGGCGGAGTTTCTTCAGACTAACGAACTGCTATTGCACATTTGATGAGAGGCTGTAGGACGAGTCCACTTCTCCCTTCCGGGGGAGGGAGGGACTCGAGCGCTGAATCTCTACGCGTTGCACGGACTTCGTTGATTAAGTTGGACGATCTGATTGAGATTGCACGCAAGTGGTGGCAGATGCTGTTATATTTCAGAGGTGAATTTCTCGACCGCTAGAGGTCGTGTGGCCGCTCGGACGTAGGACGCCGAACGCATATTGATGTGGCCCATGCAAATGTTGACTTTTTATTCTCCGTCATGACACCCGGCTGTCTCCTATAATAGGCCTACCTATCGAGGTGAAGTTGTACTGAGAGGAATAAAGCAGAGACGCTGTGTCGGTGAATTTGGATTTACCAGCAAAAGAATTAATTTAAGCGCGATTCACTGACCCATGTAACGAATGTAATCACCAGTTGTTACTTGTCACGCTCCAGTTAACAGCTCAAGTTAAATTAATTGGAATGCTCCGAGTTTTCGTCAATCGTCGAGTGTTCTTGGTGCACTGCATGTGTTGACCAGCGATGCACGATAAGACCGAATAAATTACGAGTGTGGTTGGTTTGCAGAACACAGATTGTAGCCTACTCCAAAAACTTTAAGGTAATTAAAGAGATTGTGTTTCGATGACGAAAACTCGAGAAGAAAATAAAAATGTCGTTTAACTTAATTGTTCGTAAAGAAAAACTATTAAACGTTTTAGGGATTAATATATAGAATCATAAATGACTTCTCCGGAAATGTGATGTTATGGGCTGTGTCTGCCTAGGCCCACTGCGGTTGATACATGGCATTAAATCGATTCATTACGGTGATACTGAGGCGCACCATGAAGTGCTAGTCATTCCTGTAACATAATCCTCGTCAGAGTCCGTTTATTTGCCATTCATCAGTTCTAGATCTATGTCAAGACCCATTTAAGTCGTTTGCGTTGATACTTACACTAATGAGTCAATAATTCGTGATGCTTAAACGAGCAGAACGCATCGCAAACAGCTGACTTCTGCTTTTAGGTATACTGTATACCTCTGTCTGTCATGCATATAGGACGCATTTGTTAAAGGCCCTATGATGATGTCATCGTTTGAAAATATGAAACTGTTCTTGAGATGATCATGACGTATACACACGTATTATACTTATGTTTTTATACATAGTGTTTTATATTATTTTATATTATTTTTTACATATGTTATTATACATATGTTATTATACATATGTTATTATACATATGTATTATGTATTATACATATGTTTTTGTCTGGATCACTTGGTTAACATAATACGTTATCATACACACACATAATATAGTTATTATAATTGTGATGTACGTTTAGTTATGGTTATTTATATATTATGTATATGTATATATATGCATATTTATATATAGTGCAAGGACTGTTCTCAATGGCGACCCTTGAGAGCTGCTGTAAAACTCGTGCATGCAGTGTAGGCTTATTATGTAGTAAAATGATATCAATTGTGTTACGCACACTGCGCTTCTCTTATAATCCGTGTGTCTACTGTGCTTATATAATACGGAGTTACCTTTTGATGGAGAGAACGAGAGAAAGCAGGATACGAGCTTCTGTCAACCACCAGAGGGCATTCGTATCAATTACCAAGTGGCTCATCCTACACACTCCATGTATCCATGATAACCAGAAATTATGACAGGCTCGAGATTCTGGAGTATAGGCTGTGATGTGCATAGGAGGACCACGAGTAGTTGACCCAATGCAAAATCATCCCATCGCGACGTTATACAAACACAGATAGGCATTTATACATATAGAGGAAGTGGAGTGGCTTCCCAAGAACTGAACCAGACTGTGGACTGGGGACTGGGGTCCTGGGTCCGAACTTCCATCCACTCACCGGGTCACATGCGAGATTTGCACACTGTGATGCTTTTATTGGGGAACCCTGTAGAGGACTAAGTTTGGACCAATAAATAGGACCCATAATTATAAACATCTCACAAATTCAACTCGGTCATCGTGATGAGTTACGATGAACAAATTACATGACCAGTTATTTGCATCCATATTCGTCACTGTTGTGTTGCCAGTTTATGTCATCATGTTAACATCTTTTCGTTCGTGAGACATACAGTAGTGTTGCATAGGCCCTACTGTCTTTCTATATGCACTTGTGTATGTCCATCTATGAATCTAGGCTATCTTTAGGCCTCAAATATCGGCTATATAAACACACACATATATATTAATTTTATATATATACACTATATATATATATAAATTTATATAAACGCTGTAAAATTATTGCATAGATTGATGAAAAATATATGCAAAGCATTTGAACCTAATTATATTTTGCATTATATGTAATTGCTCGTTGGGCGTGCCTTGAGCAAATAAGTCATTTCACCTTTTTACAGAGTGCATTATAGATTAGATCGCTTTTTAGATTAATTTCAATACACTGTCGTTACGGAGCATAATGGATTAATTGCTGTGGAACATGTTATACTAGCATTAGACATATATATATATACTATATATATATATTATATATATACATATATATAGGCAAGGCAGTTCAGACGGGCGTTCAGGGTTATAAGCTGACTGACATGGAAATGATCCATCGACGACCGCTTTAAAACAGTGTAATGAGAAAGCAAACCACCCCGTTTCAGGCATAATTATTGGCCTGAAGAGTCGTCATGTCCGTCTCCACCGGGTCCCGCTAGGTGGCGTCTGGTGACTCCTAGGTCCCCCTCCTTTCGATCTCGTAGACCCAGCAGCGACTGTTTCGGTTCACCGGTGAAACACTGCCATTAATACTCGTCGTCGTGTACTCGCCTGTTTTTATAAATGATCTGCGAAACGACCTGACATCGCCATTGTGTTTTTGCTCTGTAATAGGGGTCGCGGAAAATTGACTGCGAGCCATTCTGCCTGGTTAAGAGACAATGACATTGTGTAACGTCTATGGGCAGCACTTCTGCTCCCAATAACATCTCGTGTTCATATGAAATGGGTGAAGCGCATTGGATCAGATGGGGTGAAAAATGCTCGGATCATCTGTTGGCCGCGCATCGATCTAGGCCCCAAATAGGATGTAACTCTTGTTACTGTGTGATCTATTCGCACATATCACAGCAATTATCTAGTTATCTGTGTTAGCTGCTTTATACTCGAAGAACCTTATGTTCATGTTAGTTTTTCTATTTACCATACGCATGGCATATGCATGCAAATATACAGACTACGCATTTAAATGAGGGAAATGGTCTTAGTCAATTGGCATTCTGTAAAATTCTCCACAATATGTGCATATATTAGTTTTTATGTATAATAATGTATATATGCAAGTTACTAAGTAACTATGTATGTGTGTTGGGTATGTAAGCATGCATTTGTGTATGCGTACAGCTGTAGTTTCAGTGTAACGACACTGTGTGATAACATAGATCATTAGCGTCGCCCTCCTTCTTTATCGGAGTTGGGACTGGCACTGCCTGGGTGCGAGCAGTGGAGTTAAAGTAAGTATATGTATGTATATGTACATACCTGTTCATGTACAATGTACCTATGTATGTATCTATGTAATGTGCAACCATGTATGCACGCAAGTATGTATCCATGTGTGTGCATATGTAATATGTATACAATACATGCATACTTGCTTGTATGTTTGTATGTGTGTAATTGTGTATGTGTATATATACGCGCATAGACATGTAGGCTAACTGTAATTGTAGTCACAAATTCACATAGCGCCTTTACGAGACAGATTCTTCAGAGTCTCTATTTTAAGAGTCATCATATGAATATCAAATGTAGATTAGCATATAAGTATTATGATGTATATGGAAAAATAATTCTGTCGTGTTTGTTCGCGAATTTCTAAGAAGCCGTTGTTTCAATCTTTCGTTTATTTCTTCATCTATTCCTCAAACTGAATTTCGTTCACTACAATCACTTATCTTATATATACGGGATAGATCTTGATGAAGGTATACTGTCGCCATCTTCCCCAATCTCTCTCTCTGTCTCTCTCTGTCTCTCTCTGTCTCTCTCTGTCTCTTTCTGTCTCTCTCTGTCTCTCTCTGTCTCTCTCTGTCTCTCTCTCTGTTTCTGTCTGTCTGTCTGTCTGTCTGTCTGTCTGTCTGCCTCTCTCTCTCTCTCTCTCTCTCTCTCTCTCTCTCTCTCTGACCCCACCTCTCCAATGCCACCCACAAACACGGGTCATTGAAATGACAATAGGAAATGGAGGCCACTGGTCAGTGGTCAACTTCCGTTAATGACCAGTAGCAGAGGCCGGCCACCACCAACCTCTAATTTAAAGTGACTCGATCGTACAGGTCTGACATTAATACCAGAGATAATAAATTAAAACCTGTCTCAGAGGACGCTGGAACCTCTGGTCATATTCATGACGCCAGTTCCTGTCCCCAATCGTTTCTAATGGGATATGTAGGCACTAAGGCTTCGTGACTATAGTACACCTACTTTGAATGCTATCATGTATGTCTTTAGGGAGTATTTTGCTGGTTCAAGCCCCCCCCTCCCCAAATAAATCCATCATGTTATTAAAACCTAATGTAGAAAAATACAACTAAGTTCAACAGAAATTCTACAAACGAAACCCAGAATTTTGTCATCACCTTGAATGGAATGACCCGGGTTATCGCCAAATTAGGCGGCCAATATAATTATTGACATCATAGAACTTTATTGCAAGTCTTTTGGGATGAATCGCTTACCATACAGGTTAAAGTAAGAGGCGTGGGAAAGTCGGTACTTGAGCTATATATCCTATCTGTGTGTGTGGGAGTGAATGGATGGCATAGTTACAGGACGTGTTTTTCCTCTGTACATGGCAGGTCGAGTGTTAAGGACAATGCTCCAGAGCACAACGCTTCATACTTTTCCACTAATACTAAATACTGATACTAAAGAAAAGACCATTTGTGTGAATTGTGGTAAAGCGGTTCAAAGAGATCCAAACGAGTCTTAATTAGGCCTACAAGCTGAAGAACTTAATTGCTTCAGGAACAGAAGTTATGCAATGTTTTAAATATAAATGCTGAGTCAGATATTGTTTGGCCTAATACAAATCTGATTGGGATAATTCAGTTCTTTTCGTTTAAGTGTTGTCTAAAATCTGATCCCGTTGAATTTGTTGTTCGACGTTGATGAATTCCGATGCCTAGGCCTACTGCCTTTTGAATCTCGACTGGTTTAGAGTTTATACCATCGAAGTGTTGGTCCAGACTACGAGATTCGTCTCTTCAAACGCCATATATAGGCCCTACTATACCGTCGGATTCGTGGTTAATTTGATCAACAGTGCCACCCGTCATTCGAGCCATTATACCCAAAACCAAAGCTATTGCCTTTACTTGTACATAAGAATGACGAATGTTCAGTTGAAATATGCGCAGCGTTCACACACACGATCATAATTATTTATAAATTATGGACCCTGTTCCAAAACTATTTTAAACGCGATAGAACAACATTTTTGCTCAAATGCCCATGGGGTACATCCTGGTAACTATAAGCCCCCCCTCACTCTGATATAGCTCATAAACAAGAGGCTTACTTTTCCATTACTATTATTAGACTCTGTATAGCTTTATTGTATTATACACTACCGTGACATGTGTATAGGCCTATATAGGCCTAGTGTACCTTTCTCTCTTTCTGATTTCTCGTACATTTGGTCTGTTAGAGAATCCAGAGGATTAGACATTTCTGAGGTTTGAGGGAAGCTTTCACTTCGTACAAACACAGACGGTGGTTGTGTCCAACGGTTCAACGACATCCTGTGGCATCAGATTCAGAAAGAGTTACCACCGATAGGAAAACCATCTCTGCAGTTCTCTTCATAACAGTCGTTATGAAGAAAATCGCTCGTTGGACATAGACAGCAGAGAAAACAAAATATAAACATAAGAACAACTTATTTTAACTTATATACATAGTTATTCCTGTGTTCACCAGAGCCACTACTGAGGCATTAATTCTCAGTTAATGAATTGGAAAAGCCGGTCGTCATCATGATTGTTCTGCTATAGACGCTTAATCGGTCAAATCCTTAGTTAGATGATCAATATCTTTTATTTAATTCTGAAATTTGATATCGACCTTCTTCCGACATTTTATGCTCAGAAGTGCACATGCCTCGTCGGCGCAATTGCAATTGTACTGCAATTGTGCGCGAAAGACTTACCTAATTAAGGTCCTTACACAGTGACTCCTCGGACGAGGGTCGAACCCGCAAATTCAGCGTAAACTGAGCGTTACGGGCCTACCGCTCTAACCAAAATATCATTCAATCGATTAAGCAAATCAGTCGAATCGATCAGTCAATCAACGCAGCTGCACATCGATCATGTAAGCACTTAATTGTTGAATTTAATCAACGCTTCGGCGGCTCATTCGAAGTAGAACCCTGATTACCGCATTCAAGATTAGTAAAGCCTGTATAGGCGATTCAATATGCTGCAGAGGTCACAGGCCATTTAGAAAGACGTCTCGCAGATCCAACTGCTAGCATAAATCACACATCTTATACGTCGCAATAGAGGCCGAAAATGATGCGCTTTCAGTCTCGTTTGTAGCTGCGACTTGACGCCGCGTGTATTCTGTTGAGATGTCGGTCTCTCAAAGTCAAACAGGCCTCAAAGGCTTCTTAGATCTATCACTGGTGATCAACATTAGTCCGTATTTATAAGAGTATTGGCGCATACGTTTGAGACTGAAATCTGGCATTCGTGTATTCATGACGATGCCAGGGTCAGCAATTTATAGCTATGTCTGCCTGTCTGTATGTTTGTGTGTGTGCTTTTGTCTGTATGTCGGTCGGTTGGTCGAACACCTGTGAAGCTCGACCTGTTTTACGGGCTCGTACCCGGTGCACCTGTTAAGTCGGTGAGCCGAGACTGTCGTAGGTTCTTTAGGACGATTCAATGGGGTCGTTGTGTTTGCAGGACAAGCCGGAATCCGCTGATGAGTTGAAGAATTTCGGCGATAACTCTTCCTTTTCATTTGCATAGCATTAGTACATGGGATTCAATCGCCATCTATAGAGTGGACTGAAAGCTGGAGTGAATAGTAAATCGCAAACGAAATAGTTGCCTCAGCGTCTAAATACGGTTCCTTTCAACAATTCGATTTATAGGCATACTTACATCTATGAGCTATACATGTGTATTGACATCTTCAACTGTTCGGGCAACATTTGTGGTTTTAGTATTAAGTAAGTAAAACAAGAGGATAATAATGAGTGAGCTCATTGTTCAGTATGTATGAAGGCTAAGAAGGTGGATAAGACCGTCTGCGCGTTTTTATTTATTTTGCATGAAGCTAATATCCCGATATAAAGCAATAAGTTGAGTTTATCCGTACAATGGAGCTAATGGAGCTAAAAATGTAGGCTAAAACGAATTATCTATTTTATAAAGGTTTACATAATTAATTGTCTATCACTCTAATAATAATTATTATTATTAGAGTGATAGAGTGAATTAATTATGTAAACCTTTATAAAATAGATAATTCGTTTTAGCCTACATTTTTGCTCTGCAATAGCGCAATGTATGTACAGTAAGTCTTCCAAAATTATTTGTCAGCATCACATTGAGTGTCATGTTAAGATGACCAGCTTATTCGCCTATGTCAGCGCTCTATCAAATCAAGTCCACTATAGCGAAGTTCTTTTGTTCGCTCCAATGCCAGGTCAGAGTCCAAGTAGGTCAAGCCGAGGAGATTTCATGGTGCTATGGTGCTAGAATCAGGATAGGAGAGCGTGAACTAATGCGGGAGAATAGAAACGGAGGAGAGGTCAAATTAAGAAGCGAGATTGGAGGTTGAGCAAACTGTAGGAGCTCTTTTAAGAGTCTATTCCAAAGAGATGGAGCAGCACATACTAGGGGGCGGTTGCAGGATTTAAGATAGGAAGAGACTCAAGACCGAGAGAAAGTTGCGACGTTGACCGATTGGACATTATAGCGGTTTGCATAGCGAATAGTTGGCGAATGTAAGATTGTCGAGAGGTTTGAATGGCGTCGTTGGTTAACAGACAGTTTTGTAATATATATATATATATATATATACATATACGCGGGTGGACTTTTAACCAACAAGTGATATGAGAATAGCCACTATTTGGTGGTCTTTAGGAGCCTTGGTGACTGAGCAGGCGAGAGCGTTCTGCAGACTATTTGTAGTAGAAAAGGAACTTAAAGTTGTCGGTTTGTAATGAACCACTAGGGTGGCTTCTATGAACGCGGTCTTGTAACCAAGTATAGCAGGCATCCAAATGATATGTGTATGCATATATACTTTGGGCGAGCTTATGGTCTGACTGGGGAAGGCAATTGTCTTAGTCTGGATGGGCAATCATCCGGAGGGTAATTGTCCGGGGGGACAATCGTTCGTTCCCCTCCAAAAGGTCCTCTATCCGGCTTTTATACCCGTATACATATGTATGTTGCATATAATGATTAAAAAAATTCTATGCATTTTAATGTGTATACTGGCCTGCGTAATATACAAATGGATGTTGATGACCTTTAGGCACGACATCCTAATTTCAGTTTGCGAGTACCTCCTTTGGAAGACATTTGCAATGCATGTGTAGCTTCCACCAATTAGGGTTCACCCACCGCCTCCAGCCTCAAGTCGCTTTCTGTAGGCCTAGGCATGTGAGTGAGAAAGTTGATTCATAGAGAACCCCTTGTATGAAAATCCAAATAAATGCTAACTATTATTCATTGGAAGGAGAGTAGATGAACTGTTTATTTGCTAAGGTATTGGCGTTGCTCTCTCTCTCTCTCGTTTTCTTAGCGTTGCGCAGTCAATCTGTGTAGCCTCAGCAGAAGACAGCTTTAAAGTGGTAGCTGAATTTCTCCGTGTTCTGCCTGCTTAAATCTATAAAATAAACAGCATAACTCACTGCTCAAGAACCAAATCGCGCTCCCTTTGTTTTTTAAGTTCTCCCTTCATTTGTCAGTCCATTTTACGTCTTAGTCTTCTGTGAACCCGCCGACATCAGCTGGTCTTTGGTTTGCTGCTTCGTTCTGTCCAAACCCTATGGTGAGATATCTTCATCCTCTTTTATTCCGCAGTCAGAGATGACCTGGAATCGTCCGTCCAATTGTTGCCTGTATATGTCTAGGCCTTTCTGTGGCGCCATGTAAGACCTATCAAAGAATTCCATCTTCAGGCATTCAGGCAGCTGATGGCTCGTTGGCGCTGTTGATACTTGATACTGCATACACGCTGACATATAAGTAAAGTTAACAATGCTGTTCACGGCAACAATTTGTTTTGAGCGACCGTCAAAGGAGCTGTTCAGTATTACTTGAGAATATATGAGCCCATTCAGACCATCATAATTATGGTAGACGTGCACAGACGCAGGTTGGAAGCTTCTTGGAGATGACCTATTGTTTCATTCTGCTATACGTAATAATTATGTCCATCAACCAAGCGATCAGAATTTTTTAAATGTGTAAAAGAAAATGTGTCATCACTGCTTTAATTTAAAGCTGTGACATTGTGCTTCACGTTGTCCCAATGAGAGTGGACATAAATAACGTGAATTGGCTAGAACAGACCAAATCGTCGTCGTACAATGCCTCTGTAGCAGGACGTACATAAAAGTGGCAGCTGAGAAGAATTTTGGGAGATGTTGATCTGTTCTACCCAGTTCACGTTCGTTATATTCACTTCCATTGCGTGTTGCCGCTTTGACTTAAGGCGCTATATAAATGACGAGAGATCATATACATAGCAGCCGTGACAGCATGCTGGTTAGTTTTTGATAAGTGGGCAGTATGACTTAATGTTTCTCAACAATGCTAAAGACGTCCTATAGTTCAAAACATCGGAGTCATTGAAGATACATATTTAATATCTTTTAAGTCGTCATATTCTGCTGTGCTCTGGCTAGTAAAGCAACATTAAAAAATCGACTTCATCATTCAATCCTTTCATTGAAACATTTCAAGCTTTATTCGAATAGGACTGGTTGTCAACTGCGTGGCCTGTGGCTACGCTTCTATTCAAGCAAGAATCTTCACCGAGATTTGTCATATTAGAAATGTCAGTGAGTAGGGGTCGGACAGAAGCTTCCCTCCAGACGTTGTCTTCTGAAGGGTGCATGATAGATGACAGAGGCACCTGTTACGGACCATGTCCTAGGATAATGCTCGTGGTCTGAGATTCAATAGACGAAGACATATGCCATCTGAATCATGGCTCTCACGCTGCAGGCCTGCGCTCCATGCTGCGAAAGATGCGCTCAATAAAACCTACGCTCAGCCGAATACGTAGCGAGGGGCGGCGGATAATTGCGGTCTGGGGTTCTTTTCGCTTGCAAATGATGCCTCCATCATTATGTAGAGCTACAAACTGAAGTTTCTGGCATCTATGAGGGTCATAGATAAGGATCTGGATGGCCAACTCACAGAAGAATAAATGCAGTCCTTCCAAGCATTGTATTAGTTTCTGTCTTAATCGGTGGGCATTTGATGCCAAAAGAGATCACGTGGGAGTAAACAATGCCTTCGAACAAAGGATGTCAGCCAGCTCCTGATCTTATCAAATAATGACAATGCGACTTTATTTGCACAAGAATCGAACCTGAATCGAAGATGATTCTTGCCATTAGGCCTACTGCGTCGGGGAAGAGGAGGTCGCTCGATACCACGCACTGTTTGCCTTTATTTCCTTCGTTCAGGTCTTTGTTTCCACTGCACTAATGGAAGTTTTTGTGTAGCACAGGCCTCTGGGTTTCTATGATCAGAGTTTAAGGTTCGGAGAAACATGCTTTTTGATGCAACACAAGGTTTGTCTCTAAAACAATTTTTAATATTAGTTTCATGTCTGATGTGAACACGTGTATACAAGAAAAATGAATTCAATCCAAATACTTTAATTGCAATGCTCGCAGATATAGAGGAAAATTTATATTGCGCTATTAGCCACCTCTCTCTCTCCCTCTCTCGCTCTCTTTCTCCCTCTGTCTTCCTCTCCCTCTCTTTCTCTCTCTGTCTCTCTCTTTCTCTGTCTCTGTCTCTGCACTACCTAACGATGTACAATCTGTCAAGCAGACTATACTGAATATGGACGCAGATCTGCCAAATCCGAAGAAAAGTTTCGATGATATTGCATGGACGTCATACAGAGCGGCTAAGTAAGTAAGTTTTTCTTGGACATTTTTTTCGACTTGTCTATATTCGATTGCCAAGCAACCTGTAGCCTACTTTGGGACTAGGTCAGATTGACAGCCAATCATGGCTTCTCTCGTTTGCAAAGCTTCTCAGTGAAAGCAGCAGCCGACCAACAGCCGTAACAAACGCCTCTCTAAGATGGCCTATTACTGTTAAGTAGGTCCATCATTTCAATGCTTGCAGATATCTTTCATTTGCCTAATATTGGCCAGACAACGGACATCTGTGGCCCTAAATTCTTCATTGAAGGACCGCACATAACACAGACGTACGATTTATCCCAAAATCAACTTTTCGGGTTCTTTATGGAGAATATTGTATTTTTGTCCTTCGAATATCCCACCCGACGGTCGGCATTCGAAGGCCGAAACAAACAAATTATCACTGTAATTGCCATAACTACAATTAGACGCCCAACGCAATTATGTTAATTACTGCTCACGAGCAATTATAAGGCTATATGTCGCTCTGAATGGCCTGACGATCAAGATAAGCATTGCCAGAACCCCTCTCAGTTTATTAATCGGTCGCCGAGCAGAGACCTCACGAAATTATTCTCCGCATTGGGATATCCGTCTGAAATTGGACGCCGTTTATTTTCTTTAATGTTTGAACTCGATCCGCTGTGTTGACCCGCTGTTCTGCCGCTCGATGGCGCCACTGGACTTGAAATTCCGAATAAATAGCGACTGCTTGCTTGTAAAATTCGTCTACGACCAGGCAGCGTCTCAGTCAAGTGATCAGTGTTGTTGTGAGACCAATATTTAATAATCAACGACTGATCGGAAGCCGAATATAATTAATATTGTACGTTGCTTACGTTTTAGGGCTTTCGTCGTCTTACTATAGAGTTAGACGGGACGAAGCAATTGGTCGCTCTTATTTATCGTAGTCTAATTCACTCCATATTATGCCTACGCGTTGCCTACTTAGTAGGGCCTAGTTGTTCATTCATTCAGAACATTTATATGGCTACACTATAACTAAGCTAATTAACATTGCTACAGATCTTCCGGAGCTTCGGTATCACCTATCAAGCATAGCATTTCTCTACGTTCGATTTTACTTAGGTCTTTGCCTCTTTGGAGTAAGTGAGCTCCAATATTTGATTATTCTGTGTACGAATATAGGCAGATTTATTAGGCCTACCTTTTTTAGTAAGAGCAAACGTTATAATACTACGCAGATAATTTTCAATTTGATGCAGAAATATCTCCACTGTTCGTGATTAATTGCCGTCTGATTCGGTCCGTGATGATTATTTGCTCTGGCAGAATAAGAAGACGATTATGTCAGGAGACGGACAGGTTGTAATCATTCGACGGCCATTAATGGCAAAGCACTTGATCCACAGTTCATTCGGTCAAGTTAGGCCTATGCTCGGTGGATGGATCATATGACCTCATCGTAGAAATATTAAACACGGACGATTGAAAATTATCTGCGTAGTATTATAACGTTTGCTCTTACTAAAAAAGGTAGGCCTAATAAATATCCATCGGACGAAATTTCCCAACCCATAGGGCATAATCCACTCAGGTTAGGATATGTAAGGACCTCAAAGTTATGCATTATACCCAACAACGAATATGAGAGTATTTTAATGTGTAAGCCTTTAGTAGTGGTAGCGAATGTAAGTGTCTGGCTAACTCGCTATTACACTCGCTACTACTTATAGTGTATAATGTATTTGTAACGCGGATAAAGTTATACATTATATATGCATTGATAGCCATACGACAGCTGTGCCACTTTTGCAATTTCTATTGCAATTAGCCCAAGGGAACAAACAATTTTATTGACCTAACAGTACAAACAGTTATCCCAAAAATACAAACCAGTGGGGAAAAGTTTTTAAATGGTTCTCATAGCTGTAGAAATGGTTCAATATTTCTAATCGATTGTCGCGTCCAAGTCCACGCAGCGTTGTTGCCCCCTGTAGTCGTTGTTCCAGTTCACTGATCACGACACAGCTGTAGGAAATGCGTTTCTTGCAGCCATGTAACACTGCGCTTTACTCGCTTGTTTAGGGCTGGCCTCGGGCATCCTGCAATAATATCATAGCCGTGCTGACCATGCCCTAGTCCCTCTGCTGTGAGTACCGATAGCGAGGGATGACAATGGCCCACCAGGTTCGCGAATCCAGTGTTCCACGATTCGCAAAAATTATTCGTGCGAGCATTTCCGCATTTATGCCTATAAATGAGGCTAACTACGACAAAGGAGCTGAGACGGATTCTGACTTCTACATGGACGGTTTCAGAGCTTAACATCAGCTTGTCTCGCAACAGACGCCGGTCATTCGGATTACGACGACAACCATTAGTTCATAGTAAATTTTGGCCAAATTAGCAAGTCCTAACTTTGGAACTGAATGACCTAATAACATTGACAATCGTAAGTTAACATCTTTATCATATTATCATGTTTTCATCTTAAGTACTTAACGACATTGGACTATAACAAGCTTACGCACCAAATAAAACAGTTAAGGTTGGTATGAAGCAGAAATAGGGTAATTGCACAGAGGGATTATGTCCGGGGAAATTACGTCATTTGCAAAATTGGGGTTTTGGGGATTTTGTCTTCTTTGAATTATGTCCTAGATGGCTGTATAGTAATGGATGACACGCTGGTGCAAAGTGAGAGTAGTAGGAATCGAGACCGATTCCAGCAACTCCCATCAGGTTGATTAGTTCTTCATTCGCAAGGCGGAGGCGTTGGTTGAATTATATATAGAGAACGCGATTGTCGCCTTGCTCAGCTACCGCACAGTTAAATTCGCTTCCTGTAACAACTTATTATCAGCCGTGAATACTTGTAATCATAATGTTCATCTGTGTGTTCGATCGTATTTGACAATGATTTTACTAATAATACTATAATTACAATTGTGCTCATGGATACAGAAAACTGAGGTGAAATTAGGTCTAGGCCTACTATCTGTTCTGTAGCTCAAATACTACATTCAGAAGACTGTCGTGAGATTCCTCTCTGAAACTGGCGTTTGTTAAATTGTTGGTGGTAGTAATAGGCCTAGTATGGTAATGGTTTAGTACCAATAGTAATAGTATGGTAATAGTATAGTAATAGTAGGCCTATAGTTATAGCATAGCACCAGTAGTAATGGTAGCAGTAGCATGGTGGTTGCCTACGAAAGAAATTGGTCTATACAATCGACAAATTCCTTCATTAAGGATGATGATTATTATTAATTTACATCTCAGCTCAAATTTCAATATTAAAAGCCGTTAATTATTTCTGCCACGGTAATTGTCTTCCAGAGCAATTTCCATATGCACCCACAAAACAATCGATGGTCAGTCAATGGAATTTCGTGGTTGGCGCATGACTCCTAAGAGTGCAATTCTTTATTTATATCACTGATATACGCCTATAATTGCTTACTCCAATTAGTGTAAAATTATGCTGTTTGCTGATTCTTTCAGGTTTAGCTATTTTGACCCAGTTCACGGTGTCCCTATTGAACCCCATGCGTCATTATTATGCAGAAAAATAGGATTGCCAAATGAACGATTGACCATAGTGAGAGGCTGTAAATAATGTTTGCAATACCTTCCTCATACGAACTTAATAAAAAAAACTATTGAGAGGTAGAACAACAACTGTTGATTAAAAGAAGGCCTTTACAATCACGCTATGAAAAGAAAGTATTTGTAAATTAACAAGAACAAATTAAATGAATATGGAAATTGCTATAATTATTGGGTTTTTTAAACTTTGAAGTCTATTCTGAGTATAATAATACAACAGTCAAGTTACAGTCAAGTTACAACACTGAGACATTATTTATTTCCCCGATAGGTGTCTAGGTGTCCATTTAAAAGTGCGTGGGCCTTTCACCAATCTAAACCTGATAAAATAAGACTGCGAAGTCAGAGTGTGTCATAATTATTTCTGTAGATGTTGAATGTCGTCATTCTCTTCTTCACTCTGTCGTTACTGACGGTTACATCGGCCACAGTCCAGGAAACACTGTCACCCACTTTGCAAGCGCTAAAAGGTGAGCAAACACTTATGGAATGTAGTATGGAAATTTTATTTTATAAAGAACTAAAGTTCATGTCTTGTGCTTTGTTGACTGTTAGAAACGAATTTAGGCTGGACAGATAAACTAGTAATGAGTTGGTTGCATGCGCTTCATTCGGACGATCTGCTCAAGTGCTTATCTAGAGCATCTCGAGCATAAACGATTATCAATGACTTTAATCAAGCTCTTGGGTATCACACATGATCTAGTCAGGGATTAGTTATAGAGCATCGATGAGCTTAGTTAATAGTTATAAGTAACTTTCTTCTGAGTCTTCTTTGTTTTGCCTTCTTGTCTTCTCCGTCTTCTTTTCTTCTTATTTTTCTTCTATATTTCTTTTTTTCTTTATTTCTGTTTCTTTTTTCTTTTCTTTTCTTCTTCTTTTGCATCTTTTCTTGTTTTTGTGCTCTTCTATTCTTCGTCCTTTCGCTCTCTGTTTCATCTTATTCAGCTTCGTTGTAATAATATTGCGACCGCAAATTTGTGTAGCGCTACGTGACCAAACTCCTCAGTGTCGCGGTAGACCTAACAGCACAGGACCGCGATAGAATTGATTTTATTATCATCTTCTTTTCCAAAGTTCAATGAATGTTAATGCATAGAGTGAAACTGATAGGCTTCTATATCTTATACTCTTGATGAAATCATGCAACTTGACGTCTATTTCGGTCACAAATATAAAATCTTTGAATTATTATTCCTTTTCCCATTTCGACGTTGGCGGTGGCCACACATGTAGGCGTAATATATAAGTCTAAGAAATTTCTCAGCGCCCCACAAATGCCACTTCAGGGAGACCAGTTTTAAAACAATATCAAATCAAGTTCGCTATAGCCAGATTGGTTTGTCCGTTTTACGGTTTTGGTGCCAGGTCAATAACCGAGGAGGTCAAGCCGCGAAGATTGAATTTTTAAATGGCGGGTATCGTCGATGATGGTGGTCGAATGGTTGCGCTGGAGTATAATCATAACATGATAGCCTGATGAGTTGGTTCTCAGTAGAAAGTGATGAACAGCTGCAGAGGAATTGCTCATCATGGTGCCGTAGTCATTGTCCTTTGGTGATCTAAGAACTGAGCTCACATTTTGTAGGATGCATGTACCATGGTCCGTTGGGTATGTCGACTGGTGAGATAAAGAACTCGCAGATCTCTGCGTCGTCAAATTATCCTCCAGACTGGGACAAAGGTTGCAGCGAGAAATACGGCCGAGTCTATCAGCCAAATGGATTCGGATGGTGCGCCAAGTTCAAGTCATCGTCGGAATGGCTCCAGGTCGACCTCGGAGTTCCCGCCAAGGTCAGTCAGCTGAGCCACTTCCACACACACACACACACGCACACACACACATGCACCTACATATAAACACATCCTGCTGCTAGATTAGAGTAGGGGTAAGGCTTGATGTTAAAATTCACAATTTGAACACTTTATACGAATATCCAAACAATATAGCAACTTGACGCAGTGTTGTGGAAGCACTTAACCACGTCTCTTATCAAATTCTTTACAATAAATAAGAAGCCAAGACCGAGAAAAAAATTCACGACATGGTTTTACTCCTAAAAATTATTGGCATGACGATTTTCGTTTTGTTACATTTTAAGATTTGCTCAACAAGCACTTCATGCTGTCCAACACCTATTAGCATCTGTTCGCTATAGCTGCTGGTATTCTAGCAACAGCCAGCCGACTTCGATAAGAATAGGAAGTAGAACCATGCAGATTCCACTGCTTCAGTCAATGATTATGTCCCATGTTTTACTAAGCGCTGGTCGCTAAAGGGTTAAGGATTAGGTCGACATAATTGGGAATGAATCGCAGAAAACTCATGACTTAAAAACTGGACCAGATAGATTAAAATGGTTTAAGATATGGAAGAAGCATGCTAGATGCAGTAAGACACATGTGAAGGAATTCCAGTATCAAAGTATTTGTTGACCAGTGAACTGGTTCTTCATTCAGCGTTGGTCTCTACAACCTACATTCACAATTGCATGGCTCATTTGAGTCATACGAGACTCCGACACAACGTACTCGACGGTCGTTTCGTGCACAGAAGACACCTTAACCACTTTACTGCATAAATATTATTCCGCTGATCGCCCTCAGAAAAGAACCTAATGAATGAAGCAAATTGGGCGTCCATTGAGTGCGGAATCAGAACACGGATCATGAGACTCTTGCCAACTGCGGTAGACTCGTCTCGTAATTGAAGTGTTGTCAAAAGTTGTCGCTGTGGGGGGAGGGGGCGTTGAAGCGGTCGTCCTGCTGTGTTGCAACGCTTCTCTGCGTGCGACTAGCGATTACAAAGCACGAATTCACTGATGTGTGTGCGAATCATTCACACGCAAACACTAGCTCGCGTTGTTGTACACAGTACACGCACAAACAAACACACACACACGAACACACACACACACACACGAACACACACATAGGCCTACATGTACATGTACACACATACAGAAGACACACCGAAGTCTTTGTGCTGCATTCTGACAAACCCCTTCTGTCAAGTCTCACGATACCGATCGGCAATTTGTTTTCGGCATTTTTTTCTTTGAACCTAAAACCAGACGATGCAGATTGAGGGTAAATCTTCTGTGTCTGTAATGGCAGCGTGACACGAGATTCATTCGGTAAGTGCAGTGATTACAAACGCGTGGATGCCAAACAGACATCGGTCACTTCACGGTGTTTCGATTTAAGGACAAAGCTTTATTTATTAAGACAAATGTGTGTGCGGGTGTTGAGAATCGGGTCTAAAGCAGGTCGAGAGACTCGAGAGTTTGAGCTCATACTGTTCAAGAGCAAATTTCCTCTTTTGCTAATTGAAAATAATGATATTTAAAGCAACGACGACGCGCAAACGCATTCTTTCCATTGCACATGATGCCTGTCTTGTCTTGTCTTGTCTTCAGCCATCCTCGTAGCCTGGGTTGGCCGCATCATGAACTGTCTTTCTCCATTCATAAGTGTCCTCCGCCTTTCTTGTGAACGGCTCCACTGTCATTCAAGTCACATAACGCAGAAGATGAAAGACGTTAAGGAACTGAGTGACTGCATTATGACGGGTGTGCGATGTCGTTTTAGGTGACTGGTCTAATGATGCAAGGACGAGGAGATGGAAACGAGTGGGTCACTGCTTTCCTCGTATCTCACAGTCTCGACGCCTATCACTGGCAATACATAAACGACCAATATGGCAATCAACGCGTGAGAAAAACCATGAATTATTATTGTCTATTAACGTTTGCAACAATAATATATGAGCCTATGTAAGCATGCATATTGCTCAGTTGCTCACAAGCGGAACTAGCGTTGACGGTTGACTTGGGGAATCAATGTTTGCCTCGTGCCCAGTGTCTTGGAATTCGTCTATTGCCACGTCTTTAAGCGAAGGAACTAACATGTACTCCTTCTCTTGTCTTTCTTGGGACACAACATGGGAACTCAGAGGATCTCGAAGCGTTCGTGAGGTTCAAAAATTCATGAATATAAATTTGCGCAGCATCTCAACTAATCTTAAGAAAACCATACTTCACGTTATGCTTCAATTATAGATGATTTAAGTGTAGACCTGTTGACTATAAAATAAACCCGCCCGTATTGGGATTAATGTGTTGTGGGCCTAATCTAGCATGCTCTATATATATATATATATATACAATTACAACACATTAGAATATATATACACCCCTACATTACAGTAATTTATATAATTGCGAACCTTATAATACAGGTATCCTAAATTTTTAGTATATCATTTTGCTGTTCTTAAACATAATTATGGCATGGACATTGATCCACTCTGAAATATAGTGTAACCTTCAATCCGTTGCAAGAGCGTATAATACATGTGTGGCCTACCGTCATGATGGAAGGCTTCCGTTCTACTCATTCCGTTGGTACCAAACACTGCATGCATTCAAATTGCCTCTAATAGCTTAGACCTATATACTTGTGTAAATAGTTTTCTGTTTGTGCTCAGATATTTGAAGGAAACTCTGACTCCTATTCCGTCAAACATGCCTATTTGGACGATGCTGTAATTACACGCTATGTCAAGTTTCATACCTACCAGTGGCATCGGCACCCGAGCATGCGCGTTGAGCTAATTGGTTGCCAAGGTAACTAAGAAAAACATAGAAACCATTCTGGCTCTCCGTAGACATTATGATTAGAATTAAATCCAATAATAGGAGAATATGATATAGGACCGCCCATGTGAAGGCGTACATCTTACCGTTGCATCAACGCAACTTAAACTTCCATGTTTGGACCTGCGTAGGCCTAAGTGACGCTGTTCTGACACGTCATCTCTCATCTCTGTCATAAGTGAGATGGGAACATGGGAAGACCTACTACTAGAATAATTATTCATGCGAAGGCTGTCAGTTTCTTTTAAGTTAAAGGACTCGATATTCAACGTACACACCTTCATATAACATATACAGATTCAAACCTCATACATCCTATTAGGCTTCCATGACAGTTGTTGAGCAACAGCTGGTCTGACTGGCACAGCTAAACATCGACTGTAGGCCTACAAAGCAGGTGCCATGTCAGTGCCATGCAATGAATGTTTCTCGCATAAAATTTAGTGACGTCAAGATGAAATGATTGTCGGAATGAAACTTACAGAGAATTGCAATATTGCAAATTTAAAAACACGTGCTTGAAATTGAAATTGAATTGCTGATGATTATAATCACAGGGCTTACGCATACGTCATTTGTTGCTGCGAATCAGATAATTAAAGTCTGATTCATTGTCGGTTTTAGCCTATTGTTTTCGTGTCTGTTTTTCCAGCCTGCAAGGTTCCGATCGCTCTTCCACCGTATGGAAAGGTCGTCGTATCTTCGGAGAGATCACATAACGATGGAAGTTCATGCCAGGCCAACGATGGATACATCATCACGAACAAGGGATGGTGCGCAAAGCTAAACAACGGTCAGAATATACAATGACCAAATTGACCATGGCATTGCTATTGCACTTCTATCTGTGTGTCTCTGTCTTTTTATCTCTTTCTATGTGTGGCTTAACTTGATATATCGCTATATAGGCTATATGTTCTCTGTAGGATATCTGCATGGAGTATGCATAGGAAGATAGAATGTTGAAGCCAATAGCTACTAAGCGGTTCTAAACTCTTACGCTCGCGTTTTAGGCTAATATCTATGAATCAAACCCAAATGCTGATGCATTTATAATTCGCCATAGTTCTATATCCCATCAGGCGGATATAAATATCTTCTATATATAAACCTAGCCTACCACTCTTGCACTGAAGAGGGAGGCTCAAAGCCACAGCTACGAATATTTTGTCATGTCCTGAAAGATGACACTGAGGAATTCGTCTAAGTTTAAGTGACATCTCCGTTTGTTGCTGCAGCCGATCAGTGGATGCAGTTTGATGTCGGGCCTCCCACTTTGGTGACTGGACTCGTGACAAAAGGAAGAGGCGACGGCACCAAGAAACACTGGGTCACCAAGTTTCGCGTCTCGTACAGTAACGACAGTAAAAACTGGAATTTCTACATGGAAAACGGCCAGACGATCAAAGTAAACTATCCGTCATCCACTACAATAGTCTATTATAAAAATCACTTCACGAGAGTCGCCAGAACAGTTTGAAATTTTCAAATCTTTGAAGCGGGGTCTCAACGGATCACGGTGTGTGTGTGTACCTAGTTATTCAATTATAATTACATAGCGCCAACATCTATGACTATGTACTGGCAAATTATACGACGATGACAAGGACTTGTTGAGGGACCTTTCGAAGCGGTTATAAATACAATAGTTTCTGTTCTGCATACTCATCAGGGAAGGGAGGAATATCAGCTTCTATAGTATACCCTGTCACAGAAGTCACGCTGTAAAGGAGACTGACATTAGACGATTATTGTCTTCCTGTAGAATTAATTATGTAGCGACATTAATCATTCTATCAACATAATTCTCCATATCTATGTTCGCAGGTCGTATTTTGTAGCCAGTTTTGATTTTAAATGTCGGTTATTAAGGATGCTTATTGTTGACAGGATTTCGGTGGAAATGTCGACAAAGACCTGGAGCGTTACCATTTCCTTGGCTATCCGTTCGTCGCTCGTTACGTTCGATTTCATCCATCGACCTGGAATCGCCACATCAGCATGAGAGCCGGTGTTCTCGGATGCCCTTATATAGGTCGCCAACTTCAATACAAGCGCACACGCACGCATATACACGTTTGCTATTGCCATCATGTCACTGTCTCTGTCTGCCTGCTTGTCTGTCTCTCTTGCTCTCTGGATTTGGAACATGTAATGAGACGAAGAGAATTATAGCCCTCAGTGGATGTTGCAAATTCGCCTATATGTAACGCATGTAGTATATATATGTATATATATATATATATGGATCAGACTATCAACCATGCTCGGACACCTAGGTGTAACGCCAGGTTTAACAAGCGCTCGTCCAGTCCCCTATATTGCATTGTATGTATAGATCTATAATGTCTCACAGGGAACCCCAATCAGAGACGATTATCATAATGTCATAGTATATATATATATATATATATATATATATATATATATATATATATATATATATATATATATATATATATATATATATACATATACTCTTCTGCTGATGAAGACGATGACTGATTTGACAAACTCTGGGGCAGCTGCTGCAACAACTATAACTGCTGTTTAGGAACCCACACTCTTGAACATCCCTCCTATAATATTGTTTCAGCAATATCTATTTTTAAGTTCTCGATGAACAACACCGCATATACATACCGCATATAGGCCTACATATATTTACCGCATATACCTATCTTTACTGTCAAAAATATGAATAATATAAATAAGTGTAGGCCAACCGTGTGGACTTTTATCGACAACGGTCACCCGTGCTGTGCAATCACGCGCACAGTTAACATAGATGGCGCTTTGATCGACGCATGGATCATGCGACGACTCGACTTATCATGATCAGCAAATTTCGTTTAGATTGCAGTCAAATTTACGCAAGAATTCGCTGTCAATGTATGGAGAAAGTGCAACATGACGACACGAAACTCAGTTGATAAGAAATTATTTCATATCGGCGATTAAAACGAGTCCGAGCTGAAAAAGGCTATCATAGCAGGATTACCCCGATTGTAACACGAGACACGTAGAATGGTTAGATTCATAGTGTAGCACATATCTGTATCACTTTTCGAGTAGTTTATTGATCAAAGCTGCAACCTATGTATCAATCTTGTACTTTCTTACTCCATCTGTTCCGAGATATCATCTATTCTAATTCTAAGAGAACTAGGCCTACTGGTCGTATGCTCTATCATTAAAAGATCTACTGCCATGCATAAGCACTGTTACCAACAGACCTGCTATAACTTACGAGGTATATTTGGGTCATCATATACGCTGTTGCTAATTATTTACTATCGTTGGAAATATAATATCGTCAGATTCACTGTCGTTTCATCACCGGTTGAATATCGAATAAAGTAATTAAAGTCAAATATTCGCCAGATAAGAATTATTACAGCCTTGTACTTGACTGTGTTTTACCAGGTGATTGTCTTTCGGGATTCATGAAGGTTAATGACTACGCACCTTGTGGTAAGTGACCGAAGTGTTCATCAGCAGTGATCTTATATCATTGGTACTAACTACATTTAGAGCTCATTTTATAATAATAATAATAATAATAATAATAATAATAATAATAATAATAATAATAATAATCATCATCATCATCATCCTATCTCGCTTTCATAGTCGTATTCAGTCAAATAGAAGAAAATCATTTAATAGAGGCAACAACATGGTAAAAATTGTTTTCGTAAATCAAGATGATGTTCAGGAATTAACTAAGACTTTTGCATAATATTGACTTAAGAAGGTGCATTATTGTTATGCAGACACATTTTAATGTGGCTAGTTGTTGCTTAACGATGAAGTATCACAACAAGGATGATTATCGTCGCCCTCCTTCTTTATAAAGACTTGGGACTGGCGCTACCAGAGTACATGCAGTTAGAGTGCAGTATTTTGCACTGATTGTAAGCACCGACGATAATAAGCGCCGATAATAACAAAATTCATTACAAAGATTGTTTTCGTAAATGGCGTATCGATGTCGACCGGCGAGTGTTATGTATTTAAAAACACTCGCCGGTCGACGTCGATACGCCATTTAGGAACTAGATGTAGTAGACTCTACCTGCGAAATAACTAAGAACAAGTCCATGTGCTAAGACTTTAACAAAGCTATGCTTAGCTCTGATTTATATTTTCCTGCAGTTGAAAATCTCGCTTTCAAGAAGGAGTCGTTTATCAACAGTCGTCGGACTCAGATCAAACGCCACATCCAGAACCAGTGGATCCACGGGCATGCGGGTCGCGCGGTCGACGGCGAATCCGATCACACGACGCACAGCTGCACCATTCTCGACAACTTCTACGTCGAGAAACCAGTCTGGATGGTCGACCTTGGCCGAAAGGCGGACATCTCCGGCGTCGTTATCTTGACATGGATGGCCAAACAAAAGGGTGCGTATGCGTGTAGGCCCTAATGCATTTGCGTGCTCCAATGCGATGCCCTAGAACCATGTGCTCCAATGCAATACTCTAGAATAATGTGATCCAATGCGATACCCTAGAAGCATGTGTCTCTGACTCCCTATTATATTTGCTTATACCTATAATTACCTACGTGTGTGTTCATCCATCTACAACGACTTTAATGTTGGTCCTACGGGACAGTTATTTGATGGTGTTGCAATATTCTGAATGTTTATAATTATGTACTGTCAGTCATTTGATATGATGTATAGCAAGTGACTCGACTTGTATAACGTTTAAACAAACATTGAGGTTAGAGAGTCAATAACGGCGTTGCAAATGCAAGTTTGCCTATATAGCTTACTCTTATTGAGCAATTTACGGTTACCATCAACACACGACTAGACCCGATTGGTAACAGTGTGCACCTTCTAATGCGCAGAGCACGAACTCGAACCTCCCGTGAGACGGTCAATGTGTACAGGCAGGTCTTTCGGTCACAACTTCTCAGCGCCGACAGAGAGCCGAAGGCGCATGAGGAAAATGCGGTAGAGATCTCAGAGGGGGTCGTACAAACAGTAGAATTAGGCTTTGAAAACATGATTCTGATATGCATTATCAACTACAAACATCATAGATAACTAATAACTAGACCTACAATAATCTCTCAAAGCATTATTTTACTACTTTGTAAATGCCTGTGTTTTGACAGTCATGATGCAATTGTCAAAATAAAAGGAATACAATAAAATACAATAAAGCCTTAAAAATTACAAATTAGACCTTTTATTATCAATCTTATTGTCAATAGACAAAACTCCGCGGGCCATAAATGTATCGTCGGGGCCAGAAATTACCCGCGGGCTGGGTCTTTGACACCCCTGCAATTAATGCATAATAATTGGGCCAAATAAGAGCAATGACTTGGATCAGGAGCACGTCTGAATTGTTAAGTGGCGATTTATAAATGCTAGATTACAATTAAGCATACAAGTTATAACTATTTGAAATTACAATAATAATAACTAGAGTTTTTCCTTCCTAAGACGGCAAAGGTCAGAGCTTGGGTGGGCCACTTAAAATCGCATGCCTGAGGGTCGCATACAGTACAATAAAAAAAATTAACGCAGACAATCGTGCAACGGAAGTTTTTTCATTACGCGAACATTTGAATCGACGCAACAGCTTAAACTCGACGGCGGCGCCACCTACCGACTTTAATTCTAAAAAATTGAATCTATACGACGGCTTAAACAGGATAGCAGCGCCTCCTACTGACTTTCTTTATACAGAAAATTGAATCCAAATGACGGTTTAAATTTGAGCAAAACACTTCCCTCATCTTCGAGTCCGAATCCCTTTCACCCTCCCCTCCCCATTGAAATCCTCTAGCCCTCCCCTCCACTGCCTCTCCACTGCCTCTCCACTGCCTCTCCACTGCCTCTCCACTGCCTCTCCACTGCCTCTCCACTGCCTCTCCACTGCCTCTCCACTGCCTCTCCACTGTTCCAATACCTTTCCCATTACTCTGACCTCCTACAATGTGTTCTATCCAGATTCTACTCTATCGCCACAACATGGCTACCCTTATCACCGACTGCCACCACAGCATCATGCGGTCTCCACAGCAGTTATTGACACCTCCCCGACCTGGCACCGGAAAGAAACGAGAGACTTGGCTATTGCGAACTTGATTTGGTATAGCGTCGCTGAATGAGCTGGTCTTCGTGACGTGGCTTTTGTGGGCGTTGAGAAATCTATGAAGATTTACATTCCATTACTTCCTGTCCGTTCTCCTGCTCATTCTCTCCCAGGGGCATCAATCCCCCTCTGAGTAATGGAGGCAAAGCCCCCGGTCCCAATTAGTGCCAGAAAGCAGGGGCGTCCAGATAGGGGGTTCGGATGAATTTCAGGTATGGGAGCAGACATTATTTGAGTCTTATGGGGGGAATTTCTTGCCTTCCTGACACTCAATTGGGTCCGAGGGGGCTGACAAAATCCCTCAGAGGGGATTGACGCACCTGCCAGAAAGGCAAAATATTCCCCCCTAAGACTACAAAAATATTCTTCCCGCCTGAAATTGGAGGCATTTGCCTCCGCCCACCCCCCATATTTGGACGCTCCTGTTCTCTCCTCAGTCTCCCTGAAGGTCACCGACAATATGTTCACAAACAAACGGTTCACGATCATAAAGGTTATTAGGCCTACTCGCGCATTGTATTCGGATAAGTTGAAGTTGGAATGTTGAAAGTGTAGGCCGCCTAAGTAGAAGCTGAATTGATGCAAATTTCTGTGCTCATTATTTTCATCAATCCAGCTTCAACTTTCATCAAAATTAACTTGCTTCTATTGAATTTATTAGGCATAGGGTTATAAGTGTTTGTTTTGCTGGCAGATTCTCGTAACACTCAACAGGACTACATGCACAACCTGGACCGATTGACAGTCTACGTGAACAACCGCGGAGGCAAAGAGGAGATCGACAGCCCTGACAACACGTGTGGCTATCTGACTAGACTGAACGAGGCTCTGTTCAAGCCGAGACTTCACATCGCCTGCGCGAGTCCCATGAAGGGACGATATGTCTACATCGAGGCTTCGGGTGTTCCCAACCGATACAGTCGACTGTTCGGAGCCATCCTCTGCGAAGTCATGGTCTACGAGTGACGTAATCGATGACGACGACAACTCTTCTAGAGACTCTAATCTAATCTCTGGTTATTTTACTCTTGACTATTTATTTGCGCTTTCTGCTAACTCTAGCAACGAACGTCCTGCCGAGCATGGATTCTCACTTGACAAGAAAAGACCTCATCGAAAGACGACCTTTACGAGTACGTTTCATGATTGAGCCGCTTGTTATAATGGACGATTGATTTTCAGCGTGTAGATTAGGCTATATTAAATTGTCTGTTTGCTAAGGACCCAGCCATCTATCGAGTGACACGACCTAGGAATAGGTACAGAGGGATACGACATTCGTGTACTATGGGATTCGTCTATTTCGACGGATTGTCTCAAAACTTTTGATATTCAGGTAATTATAAGATCTTCCCGTGTCTGAGTAGGCCCTATCATTTTCTAGGCGTGGTTGTTTCAAGACGGCGCATTAAGTAGCAATAAGCCCTATTTCGTTTGTGTTGGTGTTAGTGCGCAGATTGTTGAAGCAGCGGGTAGGCCTATACTTACTTATAGTACTGATTGACTTGCATTTATTAGATACGACTGTAGGCCTATTCTATGACAAGCTGTTATACATAAGACGAGGTTCGAGTCCTTATCTGACAACTCAACTCATGTCCATGCAGCAATAATGTAGCAATCATATGAACAATGTTTGGTCCTAATGAATGGACTTCAAATGCTGTGTCCAATTTTGTTAGTTTCAGCATTTTCAACTAAGCAATCAGATTATTTCAACAAGACTTTTCTAATGTTTACCTGTAAAATACTGTTTAGATTTATATGTTCATCGTTTATTTACATGTATCAAAGTTTGTAACTTAGTTCAACGTTGTCAGTGCTCTACACAATGAACCTTTTAAACAAAGAGTTATCGATGTTGATATTCTTCCTCAATGCCTAAACCTACTATCTGGCGTCTTTTGAGTCCAGATCAAGTCCTCTTCGTCAAGTAGACCTATGTTTGTCTAGAATGATTAGCCTACACAATCTGACGGATGTTTCAACTTAGGCAACATTGGAAGTCCTATCAACCTACAACTCCACACAATAGTCCCAGCCCAAATATCATCGCGAACTCTTCACCATCCAGCCAAGTTGAGCCAACCCGATCTGCGAGAGTTATCCTGCTGTGTCAGTCTCTCTTGACTCACGATCGCATATTATCAAAGTACACATAGAAATTGATGCAAGGGAATCCTGCAACCAATCAGAAGCCTCCAAACCAAAAGTTTACGCTACTACGAGCTAGCAGACCCCTTATCGAAGCAAAGACCAGGTATGTGATCCGCAGAGGCGCAGATGGAAAGGAAGCCAATGAAGGATGTCCAATTGTATTCATATAAATGGCCGAGCCTTGGGATAGTAATTACAACGATGATGAAGAAGAAGCAGAAGAAGAAGAAGAAGAAGAAGAAGAAGAAGAAGAAGATGATGATGATGATGACGATGACAACGACGACGACAACGATGATGATGATGATGGTGATGATGATAATGATATTTGTAGATTGCAGAATCATCAGCAGTAGCAGTAGTAGTAATTTCGCACGCGGCACTCCGTCATGGTGGTTGTGATCATTTGAGGCTCGACAATTGAACAGGGGTGCAAAAAAACAAAGATTTATTAAAAATCAAAGCTTGATTTTTGTTTATTTGTTTATTTGATTTTATTTGGTGTTTTGGTTTTTAGCTTTCCTTTGGATTTTGTCACAACAGTTTTGTTATTAAAAAAAACATCAAACACAGCATGAAAAAGAGTTCCTACTCATTTTTATAATTAATTTAGCTTGATTTCTGACTGATTAACATACACTTAGTAATATGATAGTAATGTTAGTAAATTGAATAAAAATATTTGAGGAAACTCAAAAGCAGAAAAGGCCATTTTTCGTATCTTTCAAAACCAAAAAGCCATATAACCAAAATAACCAATAAGTTTGCAATTGAATATGAATGAGTTACAGGGCAAACATTGTGAAGGAGGAGCTAGCCTATCAGTGAGTCAGAACGTGGATCTTGTTTCTATTGGTAACAAACAGAAGCAGCAACGCACTCCAATCCACTTATAAAACTTCTCATTTCTGATATTTGACCACATCACCCAAATTAAACGTCGCTCGCTGAGTGCAAGTAAGCTATGGCGCGACAAAGGTTTGGAAGGACTAGGGCCTATAGTTCATTATCCATGTAATTTTAGAAGCTTTTGATTTTTATGTGGATAACTGCTTGACATTGATATTTAAGTAGCTTATTAATATCAACAGGATAAATTTTACTCCTTTCAATTGGGCCTACAAGTTATAAAGCTATCATCTGATTCATCTCTGTGTGTCCGTCCGCTTCCTCCACCAGCAAATCCCAGAATTCCCAGAAATGTGATTAACAAACGCTAGGCTGACTAGTCCTTCTTTCCCTATACGTAGTCTTTCTTAGAGAAACGCTATTCTGCCTCATTCAACAATGTCTGTAATAATACATACTCCCAATACGACAAAGTCGCGCAATGGAAGAAGCGGCATATCCATTTTCACAGCGGAAAGAAATATTCGTTAGTAATATTTTTACTTTATTTTGAAATTTCAAGTGATAGTGTTGTCACTGTTGTCTATTGCTGAATGCAATAAACGTACAACGGGTGGTGTTGAAGAAACGTTGTTCTCTTTTACATTTTGGTATTATGAACTTTGTGGTATTGTCAGCTCGCGTGTATGATTAAAACATACACTGAATTGTTGCTGTCATTTTTGCTGTGATTTAAACCACAGAAGTCTATGGACATGATTAAAGTAGACACCGAATTTCAACGATATAGATATATAGATCCTATATGGCAAGTGCCACACAAGGGCTACTTAATAAGCATAGGCTGCTTTAAAATCCTGTTAAGAAATGAAAGATTTGAGTAAGGTGGCCAGTTTCTGGCTTTCCATAAATCCAAAGTTCAAACGTTCAAATTCCATTTGTTAGACTTTAGTGTTGAAAGGATTAAGGATGATTGTGTGTAGTCAATCAAGAGAGCAGCAATATAGCTACTCATAGAAAGCTTACTAGGCCCCCTAAGGAAAATGAAGTGTACATGTGATGAATATTTTTTACTCCACAGCCAGTAGATGTTTGTCCTAGGGATGATGCAAATTGAAAAGGGATTAAGTGGATGGGCATTGATTTGTTTTAATAACTGTAATGTGTGTACAATCTGAAGCATAGGCTTCTTCCATACAATGTGTATATGTGATGTGTATTTTTTACTCCGCAGCCGGAAAATGTTCGCCCTAAGGACAGGAACTAAGCGGAAGGGTAGAGATGATGATGCTACTATGAAAGGAAAGAAGAAAAAGAAGTAGCTACGTCCAACTTAGTGTTTCCTGATGTTCAAAATCATAGAAACTTTGTAGGACTTGTACTTGAAAATACTTCCAGGTTACAGATCTTGTCTGTTTGTGTGTCAACAGGTCATTTTAATTTAAATCTCAATACTTTGAACTGCTGAAATGCAGCCTATTGCAAGCATCATGTGAAGATAAAATAAGCACTTTTTGAAAACTAAATTAAGTGATTCGGTTTCCGCTAAAGTCTGTTCCGATTCTCAGAGCTGTTGTTTTACGGGTATAGCATTAGCAATGTGAATTATTGTCTTATTTGTTAACATAATGGTTATGGACACCATGCACCAAATACTGCTGCTGTTGGGTAGGCCTACTCAAAGTCCCCATTGAGATTTGTCAATATGAACTTTAAATAATATTTACATTACTGTTACTATTACACTTTAACAACGACAGTGTAGGCTACTGAAAATGACTGGGAAATCAATGCAACTCTTTGTTCAAGTGTATTGTGACCATTGTGCCTTTTAATATGAATGCTATATTTATTACTATATACCTCCATCAGATTGCTTGTTATTGCAAAAATGTGTGAAGAAGAGAAGTCCCTTATGCTAGCCCTGAGACAGCCATGGGTATAAGGAGCTTTTTCTCACCATCTGATCTTCCCACTGACAGTGTACAATCAGTACAGTACAGTCATTATAGCTGAGTCAGTTGTCGGTGTATATGGAGCAGAAATCTAACTGAATTTCTGCTCTTCTGAGGAGATTTAAACACCGATCTCTCTATTAACAGTCCAGCTTGCTAACCATTACACTATTGAGCACACAAATGAGTGAAGTTCATGTAATGATGTGGTTTTACCACCATGTAGCACAATAGTGATGTAATGCCTGTTTCATTCTGATAGTCACAAGTCAAATATCACTTTAATTTTAAGCTGGTGTGTATCAGTAAGTATTACATTCACTAAAATTTCAAATGAAAACTATTTTCCATGACCATGAAAAGTTTCTACAATTCCAGCATTGTCAATCATTGTTTCATGCTTTAATTTATTTATATACAGTGTAGGATAGAAGCATGATTTTTCCATGTAAATGAATTGGATTTGATCTAAAAGAAGAACGATCCTAAGCATTCCAATTGAAAACAGCAGATAATAAATCTAGCATACTTAACACATAATGTTGACAGTCCTACTCTGTGTATAACTTCACAGCAAATATAATACTTCACTTCTTGGTGCATGGAAATTAAAATAAGAAGTTAGATGAAAAGTCTCAATATATTCCCTCAAACAGTTTAAACACTATTCCAAACATTTAAAGTTCAGAGTTTTTGTCAAAGCTTCTGCCTATGACGGCAACCTGAGAAAGTTCTTGGTTCTTTTCGTCAGTTTGACAGAGTTGCAGGCTGTTTGTAGTCGTACAAATGTTCATCAAAGTAACTATCCTTTGCCTTGATGCTTCTAAAAGTAACAACATAAAGTCTTCTAAAGCTGAAAAATCCATCTGATAAAGTGTAACTGTCAAGATTCCTACTTTTAATCAGCTACTTAAACCTGGATGTTGGCATTTTTTAATGACAGGTTCATTTTAAGGCATATACCCTGCTCTATATAGAAAGATAGAAAGGAATCAAGACAGGAATCAGTTTACCCCTTATGGGCTCAAATATAGCCATTTTCTGTCAGAAGATGTAGACCAGCTGTGTGAGGGGCTGAGGGCCAAATGAACCGTCTTGGCAATCGCTAATTTTTTTCATTTTAAATCACCTCACCCAGCAGTGAGACTCTGATAATTCTTAATATGTAATAACTACACAGCAATATTAGTCAGAGTGTACATACTTTCAACACCATAAATAAGCTAATTACTTTGGAATCAAGTAAATTGTTCATTGGCAATCCATCATCTATGATCTCAAATAGTTAAAACCAATGGAATAATTCATACGAATAATGGAGTAACAACATGAAGACATGTATAAAGTCCAATTTCTGAACAAAATTTGCTTCTTACATCAGATGCAGTTCCGGTGATTTAAGCTGGCTTCAAAGAAGGCAACAACAAAATAATATATTTCCTTTAACAATGCAGATTACAAAATTTGCTCTCTAATATTCCCACAAAACTAATCAGAATTTCAATTGATAACTGATCAATCGAAAGTCAAATCTATGAACGTGATTGGTTCAATCAAAATTGGTTCAATCACGTTCATAGATTTGGCTTTCGATTGATCAGTTATACAATGGTATTCAGCTGTTCATTTGAATGGAAATCGTACCTGCTGACATAAGGATCCAGGCTGCGAAGAATGGCCGTTGAGTCAAACTTGTCTGTAGTGCCATGGTAACGAGTGTTCTTAGTGTACCCATCCTCAGGGGGTGGCATCGTACCGCCCCACGTGTGTCCTTCTCTGTCAGTACCCTTAGGGGTTCTATCCAAGAACCTGTTTAAGATTGGCAGAAACAAGGAAGATATCAGGACTAAAGCAGATATAATTTAGCAAATGTAATATGACACCTGTAACAATAACAATGTACAGAGCAAAGGTGGTCTATGTAATTAGTGTAATTAGTGGTGGATCTATAATTAAAAAGTTGTAGACTCATGCCTGCTAGAGTGGACTCCATGTGATGACCACATGTGAGTCAGTTGTTTCCACATGTTCCTCTGTTATCAAGCAGAATCACATGTTACTGGATTAGGCTATAAACTAAACATCATGTCCTGAATGTAAAATGGCTCCATGACTAGGACCTTGGGATTACTTCAGCATCTCTTTGAGGGCTGAAAGGCCAGGGAAAAGGGTGCCTCCTCTACATTTTATGCGAGGCATGGAAGCTTTAGTCTTTCTTTACTTACAACAACATGAGAAGCACGACGAATATTCATGTAGGACTACAGAAAGTGTGTATAACTTCTATCAACTACTGGTAAATACTAATTGCTCTAGTAGACAACTGGTTCTAATAATAATAATCTTCATTTAATTACATTCAAACTGACACAGCAAAGTATGATTAAAGTTATAGCATGAACGAATTCGCACCAGTTATTACGAATTCGCATTTAACTGTACAGCAGCAATTCAAGGCACCATCAGTTTAAACATCTAATTTCTGCATCTAACGATGACGATGTTAACAAAAACGCTTTCATATAAAAAGATAATTGAATAACAAATACCTAGCACTGTAGTCAGTGATGAACCGAGCAGGGTTGTCGCGTTGCCAAGTATACTTGCAATTATTTTCCGTGAAACCAGTCTGCTCCTTCCATCCCACAGATGTTGTTCCAAGTCGATCAGCAACCGTCAAATCTGGGTGTTGCTTACCCAACATTGTATTCTTCGTGACACTGAGTACAAAACAGACAACGATGCAAATATTAAAATGTCTGAGGAAATAAAGCAGTGTATTGCCAAGACAGCTGCTAGAAACAGTTATTCAACCCATAATACATGTATAATTTTCACATGTGTTCTAATCACTGTGTACATTTTATATTTCTGCATCTAATGATAATGATAACAATACTGCAAATATTAACAAATGATGATGATAATGATGATGATAATAATAATAGATATAACGCTAGGATATAAACTAGATGATGATGATAATTGAATGTCTCATATCAACCAGCTACTCCTGTCACAGCTGGTGTGTAATCAACACATATGAATTTAATACCTCGTTAGAGCATAACTGGATAGACATTTTCAACTCAGTACTGAATCCGAGTATTTCAATGTGCTATTTGCCGGATCGGGGTACAAACTGATTTGTTTTCACATGCAAAGTTTCACTTTTTGTCTGCATAATCTATCTTCAAGTTTAAGAATTAACTAGCACCACTCATGGAATTTATTATTAAACGTTAAATGTTAAAACTGTGTTCATAAGTTTAGAGACAATAAGAAACACTAGATGTCCAGAAACATATATGCACCTAGTTGTGTGTATAGTAAGTATTTCCCAAGAAGATCTTCAGTTATTGCCTACCCCAGTCTGTGAAATTTTGGGTTCCATAAACAACAGCCGCCTTACTTTCATATTTAGCTTGGGGTGTAACCTGACTCACATATCTGCAGACACTCAAGAAGTTAGCTATCTTTTCAGCAGCCCTCAATAATTATCCAATGCCTCAATGCCACACCTTAATTATGCCAAAATTGGAGGCAATGTAACCATTACAGATGTCCAGTTTTCTGTCTCCGAACAACGTTTTATCACCTGAGGGATCACCTACCTTGGATAAAAAACTATAAATCTTTTAAAATGAGTGTTTACGTATTCCTATTTAAAAATATTTCTGCCAGCAATACCACTTAAAGACTACTTAAGCAACAGAAACAGAACAATGGGCTGATTACTTACTAGATGGAAGTTAAATTAATTACCTGGAGTAGTTATTTTGATGAACCATATTCAGGTATTCCATTGGATCCTGTTTCTTTGTGCGTTCCAGTCTAGCCGCTGGCTGATTCTCTGCTTTGTCATAAGCCTAATGAAACCAACAAACTCAATAATAAGAAATCTTTCATATATATAATCATGGTTTGCCATTATGTTATATTTACCTGCAAAATGTTTATTCTTTATAATCTTTATTTAATTACATTAAAACTGACACAGCATAGTATGACTGGATAATCACAAGTTATTACAGAAGTCGAATTCAATTGTGGGGCAGCCATGCAAGGCGTCCATCACGATGGACGCCTTGTATGGCTGCCCCACAATTGAATTCGTTCCACATCTAATGCAACTAACACTGCCGCCCAGTGAATTGAGGATTAGTCAGCCTTACCCTCTATATGAGTTCCGTCGTTGAAACCTTTGAGTGGATTTCTTGAAGATGCGCTATGTCAAGTTTAATTGATTACATTACATTACGGGGGTTGCCGGAATCGAACTTACTTCCTATTGCTATTCATGTCAGTGTGTTATTCATTACTCTATGGCTAAATGATATAATTTAAAAACCTTACAGCTGATGTTGGCTGAATATTTCTTATCTTGGTATTTTCAGATGCGTATCTGATAGTCAGTAAAAGTTGTACATGCTTACGATGCCATATACTTGAAGTTTACTATAGTTACGTTGCTCATCATCCTTAGATATTTCCATTCACTACCATGTCACTACCATGGCCTGTGTTGAATGAGTGACATTGTCATCGTTTTATACATTGTGGGGACAAAATATGGTTAGGGTTAGGATTATAAAAAAATAATCCACCTGTCACTCAGCCACTGGAAATATTGGTATGATGAGATGATTGGCTTTGATTTTTGACTGTATATTTTTTGTCTATATATACTGCTTCATTAATTTATATTTAGAGCCAGTTAATTTTACATGAAAATGGTCATCGCAATGAGTAGCTACTAATACGTACATCACCAAGAACCTTGTGAGCAAACTCCTGCCTCGGCTTAGTTCCGTTGTTGAAGCCTGATTCACGGTCAGAGCGAATAGCAATTCGTGGCAGTGCTTCAGCCCCCTACAGATTATATACACTATTATGTACATATATATATATATATATATATATATATATATAAAATTCTACATCAACATCAGAAATTAACTATACATGCTTAGAAGCAAATGGTTACTTTTCTATTAAATTTATCAAAATTTGTCTGCAATATTTGCATAATACAACCCAAAGGAATTCACCATTTAAAGCTGCTAGCAAGTTCAAGATAAAAAATCTAAGATTAAATCTACTTAGGAGAGGTTAATGAATGTCAGCTGTCAAACAAATGACAAAAAACATCCAAATTATTTGCTAAGAAGTTGTTTGCTAATGAGTTCTGCAAATTCTCTTTAAACCTCAATGCATGTAACCCATAATTTACTATCAATTAACAGATGAATGCTGATTATCAAAGCCAAAAAGCCAACCTTAAGGACACAATCATCTTGTAATAAATTACACAATTTGATACTAATATATCTGCTTACAGTAGGATTTGAAAGAGGAAGATAATGAGTCTTTGTTATCGTCAATCCGGTTGGGCGATCCGTTAGATAACCCTGAAACAGTCAATCCGATTAGATAAAATCTGGCAGAAATGAATAAAGGCACATAACAGGAGTATACAAAAGCAAAAAGTAGCTACAGATGATAAATCAAAATAAGTTAACTCGTCCTTATTTCCTTTAATTTCTTGATAATAAGATGAGACTAATGCGCATCATTGTATGTCTATGATTACTTGCTCGTTTATGGAAAAATCCGTATTAATGCATTGCTCTCTTACTAACATATCTCTACAGCTATCCCAATGCTGCCTACCTTTTTGATTGAAACAACAATTTGAAACCAACAGCCTGATTGACTTCCTGACTGATTGAATGGCTTCCCAATTGAAAGATTAAATGACTTCCCAATTGACTGATTGAATTACTTCCCAATTGAATGACTGAGTGATTGACTGAATGAATGACTAATCAATTGACTAACTGGTCAATTGACTGACCAGTCAACCATCTGACTACATGACTGACCGGAGCATCTCCTTGAAATGCATAGTCCGGATGGAACTGTACAGGTTCAACATTGTGATTGCGAGTGAAACCGCTGTCTTCTTTAAATCCGATGGACTTGCAATTGAGGTCTGAACGATCTGGCTGCTCCCCTTGAAATCGCTCAGATGTCTCAGTAGTGTTGCAACCAGGACCCTGAAAGGACAAAACAAAAGCAATACTCAGTAAATTTCCAAAAAAGAAATGGAAATAACAGTTATTATGAAACTTTTTCAACAGAATGGGTTGACAAATGTATATAGAGAAACTCACATAGCCAAAGTTCTCCAACTCAATTGGATTCTTTGGCTGGATTTTCTGAAGGTAAGCCCTGTGTCGTGGTAAAATGTCTGCCGGAGCAGACTTCAGCTTAGCAGCAAGACATACATTCTTCACCTAAAAAAAGAATGCACCAAGATAATAATGATAAAATATATTTTTAAAAGAGAAATGATGAACTGTAAGTTCCAATGAACTGTTAATCCAATTTTATGTATTGCACCAAAAGCTCTTTTTAACAATGTCTTTGAGCCATATCGAGACCTGGTCTTTGGGAGGTGTGTCGAGACTTGGTCTTCAGGAGCCATATCAATAACTGATCTTTTGAAGCCACATCAGGGCCTGTCTTTGAATGAAATCATGTGGGAAAACGAGCACTTTATTTTGTAGCCAAACTAATTTTATGATCCCATTTCTTCAACTGTGTTAGGGCAAAGTTTAAGCAACAACATAGAGTTCAATAATTAGTCTCTAATAAATTTAAAATAATAGTACTCGCATATGTAATTCGGATTTACCAATGACAAATAGCAAGTCAACTCTTAGGTGTTACAAGCAATAATTAATGCCTTTCTTAAACAGCACCAAAAGAGCAATAAAAAATTAAAAAAGCAGGAACTAACAGACTTACATCACTGAAGGTTGGTATATGAAGGGGCCGCTCTCGTACAAAGCCACTTCCAGCTTGTTTGCCTGCATTTGGAAAAGCCTCCGTGCCATTGAGGACAGTCAGAGGACGAAAGCTTCTTTCAGTTATTGTGTGATAGTTGTCGGCAACAATTCGTCTGAAATGGCAAACCACAAGGAAAATAGAGAAGCGAAGAGCAGTTCATTGAGCTAGCCCTAGGACAGCCATAACAGAAGCATTAATAACTTCGTTTTTCTCTTATGAGGCAGGAGACAGTCCTCTTCCGCATCATCTCAGCATCCCACTAACTGCGTGCCGTCAACATACTCATAATATAACAGCTGAATTGGTTGCCGTAAGGGTGGGCAAGTGGAGCATACATCTCGACACAACTTTATGCTCTGATAAAAATTAGAATCTTTGTACTCTCAATTAACAATTCAGAACACAAAATATTGGAACAAATCACACACCTCAAATAACAAACACAACCCTGCCATTAAATAGTTGACAGTTAGCAAAGTCTGTTTGATGGTAAACAATGGTAGTCTAAAGCCCTCAAATAAAGAGCAGCTACAAAGCAATTTCAAATCTGGTGTGGTGTCTTTCTTCAGCAACAATCTTTAAGTGCACCTCTGAATAGTAAATGAGTCAGAGGCACTATAAAAATTAAGTCACAAAGATAAAATGAAAAATGGAAGAAAAAAAGAGGGGGATGAATGTTAAGAACCAGTAAAACTGATCGAAGGAAAGTAATTGACAAAAATGATAATCAGAGCCAGTAATGATAATGGCACACATCTACTGCCAGAATGTTTTCAATTCGACAGCATCTAATCACAGTAGCTGCTGGTTTAAGCGTTTATACTCACCCATATAGACTTAACTACAACAGGACATAAATTTATGTGAGCTAACCCCATTGCTGGGTTGTCAACTTCATCTATCCTTGCACTGTAGTAGACACCTGGCCGATGGTTTGAGACGTATCCAGTTCCCGTATGCCGACCGCTTCGAGGCTCAAACTTCGCCCACTTCCTTCCATAGGTTGTGTTGTTTGAAGTGCAGTAAAACTTCATCACATCCGAGTCACCACCATAACTCTTGAGGATGTGCTTATTTGGCACCCCATAGTCAAGAGGCTTTGCAGGCATCGTTGGTCTGCATTTGCAAGAACAGATAAACATTAAACTTCAAAAATCCAAACCCACTTTAAATAATGTAGGGTGATGGAAGATATCCGTGTGTTCCAATCAGAGGAGATGATCTCGTTTGACAGGTGGGGGACACAGTCAGAAGATGGGTAAGAAATGTGTCGCGTGGAAAACGTATGACGTGTCCTCTCGACCCCCGAGATCACCGCCTCTGGTTCCAATATGATTAAAGGAACAATATACAGCAAACACGTCATCTAATCACTTTAAGGAGACAACTCCGTAGACCTGAAGGTTATGGGCCTGGTTCCAAATGATTGACGAAAACATCTTACACCAAACCCGTAATCTTCAGTCTTGCCGACAACTTGATCAGTACTATACATGCATTACGTTGCAACAACTACACACGCTAACTATAAAGAACAGATAAAAAGTACTCACGAAGGTTATAACAATAACACTAGAATCGATTCTAACAAAATAAATATCTTCGTCAAAAACTCCTAATTTTCAGTAAACGAATTCTAGTTCAGCTGCATCATATCAGTGTTAAGTTGGTAAACATTCTCTCCTGTCACCGTGACAACCAGTTTACAGCCAAAACTAATGACGTACAAAATATGCGTGGTGCACACTTAACTGCGACATCCAGACCAAAGACTAAAAAAAAATTTCGTTATAGCCTCCAGTGACAGTCGGGGATTGGTCGGGGAATGCCCGTGGGAAATGTATGGGAGGAAAATGTTCTGATACCTCCAGTTTTGTTATGTTTGCTATAAGTTCAAACAGCGAATGGAGCTCTAGACTACAGCAGGCCTATGCGGGCCTAAGTCTATAGGTAATGTTCTCGCCAGATCGGCTTAGGTTTTAGATTACGAAGATTCCACACTGGATGGGCAATTTAGCCATTGCAAAAACTGACCAATATGATGCGCTACGAACCTACCGAGTTCAAATGTTTTATCCAAGTTTGTAAGCCAAATCGCTGAAGCGTATCATTTGGGAGATACTTCATACTTCTTTTATAAGATCTAGCCTAAAAAACTCATTTATGTTGGAAAGCAATGCATTTCAGGGAGATGCTCCGGTCAGTCAATGACAGTCATAGTCATATGGTTAACTGGTCAGTCAATTGATCTGTCAATCAATCAGTCATAATAAGCGATTAGTTATAGTGCATATAACTCGTGCATATGACATAGCCTATAGCTAATTCAGGTAACAGAAAGACGATCTTACGCTTTAACCAATGACTTAAATTGCACCTTAGCATACTAGCAGTATCTTTCAATCGATAATTATGTAGTCAGGGTTCATACCACTAACTTATCGATCCTCCCTTACCTCCAATACGCTCACCCTTTAATTTTTAACACCAATACTCTCACCCTTCCTTACCTCCAATACTCTCACCCTTCTTTACCTCCAATACTCTCACCCTTCCTTACCTCCAATACTCTCACCCTCCCTTACCTCCGATACTCTCCTCCTCCCTTACCTCTAATACTCTCCTCCTCCCTTACCTCCAATACTCTCACCCTCCCTTACCTTCAATACTCTCTTCCTTCCTTACATCCTATACTCTCCTCCTCCCTTACTTCCAATACTCTCACCCTATCTTACCTCCGATACTCTCACCCCTTTCTTACCTCTATAATACTCTCACCCTCCTCTACCTCCAAGACTCCTACCCCCCGTTCCTCCAATACTTTTACCCTCCCTTACCTCCATTCATTGCACTCCCTTGTCATGATCGAATGAACGAGCTCTGGCAAGATGCATAGACGAAACTGTTATATCTGACAATCTTTCGTCGAACATTGTTGTCTTCATTAGTTTGAGACAACTGAGTGTCAGTTCTGATTGAGCATATGTGCCTGAACTTATGCCGATACGGAAAGCCCAAATAAAGGGTGGTAGGTAATGAACGCGACACGAAGAACATAGCCAATTGTTCAGGAAGAACTAGATCGCCGAAGGACAGTGCATGCAATTAAAGCTAGCTTGTGTGCGGGTGCAACAAGAGTCTGGCGACTAGTGACAAGTGGCAGAGCAGTAACCAGGGCCGCGGTATTTTACCTGGATATTTGCCCTGTCTTGCCCTTGTATAGCGCCGCCATTGGGTCAGAGTATATATATATATAAATATATATATATAATAAATTATGTCAAGGTATCGTTATGGTCGAGAATTGGAAGGTGTACGATCAGAGGAATCTGAGTAAGAGTTCCTGAAAAGGTGAGTCCGAGGTGATGGGTAGAGAAGCTGAGGTAGTTGATGGTGGGTGATGTATAGTTGTGGAGGAGGAGCAGGAAAAGTGCATTGTGGCCACGAAACCGAAGTAGTGTACGTGTGCACATGGAATGCTGATGTTCGTCATAATTTATAAGGATATGAATATGATAGGTCACACACTGTTACCTTGTATTTGGCGCTGCATGTACGTGGTGTCCTGGTGTGGGATAAGACTCCCCTCTCAACATTCCGTCTGAGTATGTTTTAAGCTACTATCTGAACATGCGATTCAGACAGCATCATTAACTTCAATTGTTGATGAATGAGGCATCAAAGCTGCTTGAGACTACCTTCACGTCGACTTCTATTCCAATCGCAGGTAAAACAAATCTTTACTAGACTTAAACATACAAGAAATTTTTATGAACAATTGGTTGCTGATATCCAGTGAGATATGTTTTCATTGATAAACTACTGTATTTAATAATATGGAGTAAGACGCCTCTGGGGCAACTTACCCAAAGAGCTGGGTAAGATGCCCCTTTGAATGTAAATGTTTTTCAGGACAAACATCCTCAAACATTGTTCTGTTTGACAAATTTCAGTTTGGTCAAAAATATAGTAGGCCTAGCTACTTTAGCTCCCAGTTACGTTGAATAATTGTTATTATATTCAACATCAACTTCTTGTGATTCAATTCCCTGAAATGAAAAAATCCCAGAGACCTCTGCAGTATATATATATTATAATTATATATATATATATATATGTATATAGGCAACAATAAAGCTGCGGTTAGGCCTATACATGCAATGGCTTGCTCTGGTGTAGCGCCGCCAATGAGTCAGAGTAATAGATATATAATTATGGTGTCTGGTTATAACCGGTTTCTAACCAGATGTACTGCGTTTTAGGGCAGCAGTTTGAATTCCATGTCATCTTCTGAGCCTCGTGACATACGCGACACAGCCAGAGACAGAGCCAACTGAAAGCTCTAATAAATATCAAAGGCAAACAGGTCACTAGGTAAATGACTGCAGACAGTGCATGAAAGCCATGTACCTAAGAGCCACTGATTTAGCCTATATTGGCCCAATGAGCATCCCTTAACTGATTAGAGCAGAGGCTGTTTCTGAATGCATTTCATTAGACTGGATCGAAAACCGGTCTGAGGCAGAAAACTGGCAACGACAATGAATGAACGAACAACTATTATCTGTATTTTGTGAGCGCATTGCACACACCAGTTGGGTTCACTGTCGGCAGCACGCTGCAGTCAAGACATCTATTTATCCTAGAGTACAATATAGCATCGCTTGCTAATAATTACTCTGGATGCAAATATCGCATTGCTTGTTCGTGAAAGAGTCTGCTTCAAACAAGCCTATATATATAGTGTTACTGCAGGACGAAGGTAGGCCTAACATTGTAGTTTGCATGTACATTTCTACTGGTTAAATGATATCGATGCGTGCTCGATCTCTGCGGTCAATCGATGACGCGACCTTCAGCAATTTCCTATAATATTACTTGTAAAGATTTAGGCCTACGTTCTGCAATATTTTATCTACATGTTCTCGTGAACGCATTGCTGTCCACAGAAGTTATTTTCAACATTTTATCGTTGAATGTCCGCTACATTTAATGTGCGACCGATACGATTCGTATTCTCAGTTAGTCGCAGAGTAAACTAATAATTGAGCAACGATTTCCGGTCCTCCGAGCAGTTGGAAGAGTCTTGTTGAACGCCATCGCCACACATGCACAAAAACGGTGTAAGCTGACCTGCACCCACTGAACTTTGGATTTCGTTTACGACCTTGAACGAGCGCCCAGGGTAGAAATGATTGAGTGCATGTTATGCAAACTGTTGCACTCCAGACTCTGGAGTCCAGAGGGAAGGGTTTAACAGATGATTGATGATGGATTGACTAAAAATGCTCTTTAGCCCTAATTCTGCAGTTTTGGATCATGATAATTATAGAGTATCCTGTTGAACTGTTACATCCGTATATCCTTACAGCGCTTACGATATAGCCACCGTGTTATGCTTACAGTATCCATCGCTCAATAACATTTTTATAGTCCATGTGACTGCATCAATATCCGAGGCGTCCCTCGTCTATTAATCGTATGTTAAGACCAATATATATTGTCAAACGACACACATCGCAAATTAGAAACACGTGGACAGAATCTTAGATGTAAAATATCGTCGTCATTTCTCCCCGTTACAAAGTCGTAGGCTACAATAACTCTGATGCGATAATTATGTACTGAATTTAACTCTGACAAGCGACCTCTTAAGGCAACGTACGTCGTTTGGTTAATGTGCAGTTTCAGTATTTTTGGGGCGACGTTACTCATTCACATCAACGTGCACTTTTTGTTCTCACGTAATTTGTTCAGACAACCACGTCACAGGTTCAATGTCATTGGTGCCGAGACAACGCAAGCCACTGTCTCATACGTTGGTATGGTTCTCTTCGTCGTCGGAAATGAATGTCGTCATTGATTCAACATCGACGACGTTATTTCACTGCCTGAAACAATTTGCGTTCAGGGCGGCGGCGTCAATTCAGGAAGACACGTCAGCGGTTCGTACGACTGTGACATCACAGGTTCACAGGATGACGTTGATTGCACCAAGTGCGTGGCATCGCCGTTCCTCAAAGGCAGAGATTCCCGTCGACTCTCTTGTCGGTTGGAACCGTTGCTGCTGTTACTGAAGCTGATGCTGAGCAATCGTCTGTCGTTGTTGTTGGTACTGAGGCGTCTGTTTTGTTTGAATAGCAACAGGTGTACCGTCGGCTGTTGCTTCTCAACGGAGGAGTAAGATGGCAGTCGGTCGAGACCATTCGAAATCCGCCTTGACGTTGAGTAGGACAGTTTCAGACGACAGCAGCAGAAACGGGAGCGAAATATCCGTCGAAATCGTTCCCTGAAGATACAGTAGATGAAGAAGTCCGTCGATGAGTTGAGTATGATGAGAACGTTGGAGAAATGGGACGCGTAGATGACTGGATGTGGACAGGCGAGGAACGGATCGCGATGGACTTCGACGATCTTTATGGCCGAGACGATTCGATCTGGCGTGTGGAAGAGAATTAGTTTGAGGATGATGATGAGCATGACGATCGTTATGTTTCGCTCCTGTAGTCCGGCATAGTTCAAGGAGTTCCTCTGCATGTTCGTCTTGGAGACCTGCATGTCCCAGATGATCTTCGTGTTGAAGATGACTAGGGCGACAAGAGGTAACACGAGAATGACGATGTTGTAAAAGACGTTGAAGTATCCGATGTCGAACGAGACATCGTTGCCAAGAGCAGTCAGTTGCTTCCGCGGAACGGTCACGTTGTTTTCCATTCTGTAGACGACATCGTACTGGAAGAAGCGAGGAATGTTGAATCCCACAGCTATGACGACTATGAGCGCAACCTGCAGATGAGCCTTTCGCAGCGTCAATAGATACTTGGCGGCGAATGGCTTACAGACGGCGATGTACCGATTGATGGCGAGGAGAACGGTCACCCAGATCGTACAGCTCTGAGTTATCAGTCCAAACGGGTTGATGTACTTTTTCATGTACGGTATGATCATTCGAAGGGTGGGGCGGGTGCTCGGTATCTGGTACGGTCCGAGTATGGCAGACAGTATGAGGACACTGACGACGAGCAGGGAGCAGTCGACGATGGCCAGCGCCTGGAGGAGAAAGGTCGCCACTCGGTTCTGTCTATCGCTGGCGAGTACAACGAAGGAGAGGATGTTTCCGATGAGTCCGATCAGACAGATCGTTGCTATGACGACTGAACATAGGAAGAACTCGAAGCTGCGGCAGGGATCGTCCAACCAGAAGTCCGAAGAAGAATCGGAACCGGAAGAAGAAGCCTTCAATTGTGTCGTCCAGTTACATCCGTTGACTGTCAGCATCATCGTCTCGTTTAGGATCTCCATCTGATGCATGTCCTCAGTGAGCGTAGAAAAGGGACGAAGGATGTTACTATCCCGGTATCTCGCTATCTTTCTCTCCTTTCAAGCTGTATCACTAAAGCAAGAGGAAACAATCTCACATATCTTACATGGCTTTAGGCTACATAACATTATATGCTAAGAACAATAAAAAACACAAGGTTATCACGTATGACATATTGCTGACTGCTACAAATAACGAATCTATATTTAAAGTCAAACAGTATGTATATATATATACGAATAGTTATATTATATACGGGTGTGTGTGTGCGTGTGTATGTATTATATACAACTGAAATCTGATACCGCCCTTCTTCCAACAGTTTTTACTCAGAAGTGCACACATGCCTCGACGGCGCAACTACAGTTGTACTGCAGAGCAATTGTGCACGAAGGACTTGCTCAAGGTCCTTACACAGGGACTTACCGGACGAGTGTCGAACCCGCTCACTCAGCGCACACTGATTGTTACGGGCCGACCATTCTAACCAATCGGTCACCGTGCCACACCTGCATTATGCAATACATATGTTTCGTCATAGAAGAGCCCAAGTCGAAAATGTTCAAGAGCATGGTTAATAGTCTAAAAGTTCACAATAGACTGAATAGAACCGAGGGGCAACACGACCACAACAACATGTATATCAATATTTATTTCACCAAACATCAATTGGTAGCACAGTACATACCTATGAAACAACAAAAAACAAAATAATGAACTCAATCACTTATGGTTTGAGAGAAACACTCAAAAAATCTGACATCATTGAGTTGTGTAAGAAATCGCAGTCTTCTCTGTGACCAACAGTCTTTAACATTAATTTCTTGTATGAAGGGCAAAACGGATTCAACGCCAGTATGAGCGATTTACCCCGCCATGGCCAGACTATACCAGGAACTTGTCTGTCCATTAAATAGCTACTTGAACAACCCATAGGGATTCACTTTGCCCAAAGCTTTTGACATGTCCAAAGCACATAATTGACACTGAAACCATGACTATGAAGGCAGGATTTCTTTTAACTTTCCAATTAATATTTTACTTCAGCGAATTTCAATGTTCAGTAAATATATTACAACTACAGCGCACCTGCTATTTATTTACAGCGCCTATTAAGTGATGCAAGTCAGACGGTGATGCATTAGGGCGTATATTATCTGCCCCTTGGTACACAGAGTCCCTCAGAGGCTTCAGTACTAACGCTGTTGTCTTGGTAGGCCTTCTGATAAAGACTTCCGTTTACAAGAATCTTTCCGTTTTGTGCGAGTTTGTTCTAATATTTCCTGCCAGTATCCTTAACTCTCAAATCCTGCAGATAATTTTAAAAGAGATGAGAAATATAATTATATAATCGTTCTTAATTCTTCAAAATCTCGCTACTCTGCAGTTGTAGAACGAGATATAACGATATAACGAGATATATATATAAAGATCTGGTAGAATGGCGTTTTCGTCACATCATCAGAGAACAACCAATACGTCGGCGACTGTAATTAGTCTAATCCCGGTAGATGCGCTGATACAAATAATAAGTCTGCTCGTCTGTCTGTAGGCCTAGTTACTTAGACCTCATGTGATTACTTTGCAACAGTTTCTTCCTACAGTCTATTTAGTACAACAATGCGCTAAAGTCCTTGAGTTCCTCAAGTCATCTATTTAGGGTGAAACTAGGGAGCCAATAACCTCGACCATGATATCTTGTCATCATTTACTACATACAAAGTGCAAAATCTGGCCATAAAGAAATGCTTGCTAGTATTTACGCAGAATTTTTTTTATTGCCCTGCTGTTTTTATTACCTATGGGCTACCTGCGCTCTTGAGCTATTGCAACTTGGAGATAAATGCGTCAGCGTAACTCCGTTTATAGACCGCTGTGTAGGCCTATTATAATAATCATGCCAAGTAGCTAAGAAAATTGAGAGTCATTTATGAAAGGGAGATTGCAAGTATGTAAGTAAGCATATTCTTTAATCAAACAACGTTTGCAAACACGAGACATGTATAGACAAAATTTGCAAGTACGATCAAAAAGATATATATATATATTCATATTGGCAAAAGTATGTAGATTAACAGTGAAGTAGTATAAAATGCCTGACTGTGACTGAAGACCTGGCAGGAAGTAAATTCAACGGTGATCAAGGCAATGCATACAGTAATCTAATCATGAAGCCACACACACACACACTCTGACTACACACATACACACATATATTTGTATATCGTGTGTGTGTGTGTGTGTGTGAGAGAGAGAGAGAGAGAGAGAGAGAGAGAGAGAGACTGACAGACAGACAGACGGAGAGAGAGCGAGCGAGCGAGAGAGCGAGACAGTGAGAGAGAGAGAGAGAGAGAGAGATAGAGAGAGAGAGAGAGAGAGAGAGAGAGAGAGAGAGAGAGAGAGAGAGAGAGAGAGAGACTGACAGACAGACAGACGGAGAGAGAGCGAGCGAGCGAGAGAGCGAGACAGTGAGAGAGAGAGAAAGAGAAAGAGAGAATTTATAAAGGAAGCATAATATCGCTCATAATAGTTTCAACTCTGTTCTCTTTAAACCTGGCCAAATTCTAGGGACTCTTTCTCCTTATTTGGAGCACCATCTGCGCCCGCGTATTCACGACAGAACTGTTCCCCGGGGCTGATGATTTCACCCGGCATGGCTTCATCATCAAATTATTATATCAGCGCCGTAATCACCACTGACTTTCTTTCTGCCCGGCCTTCAATTACAATCAGGCAATTTAGGCTTCTTCCCCATATTCTTTGTATCTACATATCTTTGATAGTATATATATATAGTTATATATATATATATATATTCATTCAGAAAATTTATACAGCGCCATTTCAGGGCTACTACTCAGCGCTCCCGACCCCGGCACGAATAAAATGAATAGTTTTAAGGAGAGTATAAATAGAGTCTTAATGGACCCTGCAGGACAACCGCAATGCCAGCTGGCGCGTGTTCCTGAGCGAGGAGCCAACCACTGAGAAAGCACGATTTTGTTTAGCAGTTTATATAACAGTTGTACGAGCAAATGGGACAATGAGTAAGCCTCGCTCAGTACAGCGGAGAGAGCGACGAGTTTTTTCCTTTGTTTGACCATGAAAGCTGAAAGTTCTGTCTACGTGACGAAATTCACTATGATCAGAAACTTTTCAGCATATGCCTTTATTTATCAGTATTTGATTTACCAAATGTTAGTTTTCTCTGTCTTTGTCAAACTAAGTCTTTGACTGCTCTGGCATAGCAGAAGTTCTATAAGTCTGTGTCAACATTAGACCTATTCATTATCTTTGTGCTCAGTTTGAATGTCAAATGAAGGGCATTAGACCTACCTTGTACGATAGCGGTCATTCCGGTCCACAGAGTTTTTAAGTCAACAAAGACAGATATTGAAACACTTGGCCTTGGTCACAGGCTGAAAATAACATTTTGCTAATTAATGGATAGATTTTAATCGTGTAACAACTATAAAGCTGTTCAACGATGTACTATAGGTGTACGGGTAGAGCGTTGTTGCTCTCCGGCCCCTTCTCCGACATAAAGAAATGTTTCCCGTAACCACCAGTATACCCGCGGGTACGGTATATATGGACTAGTTCGACATTCCATAGTCCAAGTCCCTACCCGACGAAATAGGCTGAATAGTTATCATGAAGTAGTATTAATTTTTATTGGGCCTATTGACCTGGTTGGCCTCAAGCGAAGCTTACTTCTGATCGCAATTGATTTCAACGCCATGGCAAGAGAACGACTTACGTGCAGAAAGGCGCCCTTGGAGTAAATGGACACGGAGCAACTGAGCAGGAAATGACAGAAGTATTGGCGGATTTCTCCGCGGAACACGGAAATGTAACTGCTGCACTTGATTTAGTTGACCACGATATTCTCTTACTCCACCTCTCTGCTTCCTTTGGCCTCTCTGGTAGGCCTCTTGACTGGCTCCGTTCGTTCTCGCACCTCTCGCCTCGTTTCTGGATCGTCTAGATCTGACTGGGCTCCTGTACCTTATGGACTACCTCAGGGATCTGCACTGGGCCCCTTGTTGTATATCCTGTACACTTTAGAAATAGGAATTCTCCTATCCTCGTATGGAATCCTTAATCAAATTTATGCTGATGGCACTCAGGCCTATGTTCATTGCCGGCCGGATGATGCACCTGCTGCTGTCCAATCCATGCAGGCAGCCATTGACTCTATTGGATCTTGGATGTCCACAAATAGACTCCGGCTTAATCCATCTAAAAAGGAATTTACTTGGCTTGGCACTAGGTACCAATTGGTAAGAATAGACCTGGTTGCTCTCTCAACTCGCTTTCCTCTCTTCACCTTTTCCTCCTCTGTTCGGAACTTGAGCCAGAGCTCACCTTCACGAAGCACGTTAATGCCGTCTCCCGGCTGCTTCTACCAGCTGCGTCAACTGCGTGTGGTTTCTCGTTCTCTCACTCCTAGTGCAGCAGCCATCTTAGTGCATGCATTTGTTACTAGCCGATTGGACTACTGCTCCTCCATATTTTCTGGCATTCCTTGGAGCCGGATTGGGAAGTTGGAACGCGTTTTAGGATTAGCTGCACGCTTGATAGGAAGCATCCCGAGGACTGATCATGTATCTGCCTATAATATGCGGGATGTCCTGCACTGGTTATCTTTCCCCCAGCGCATTGCATTTAGGGTTTCTGCTCTAATTTGGCGTTGCCTTTGCGGCGCTGCACCAGTTTACCTCAAGGAGTTACGTCGGCCCGTCGAGGCCACTAGTGACCAACGCCAACTTCGTTCTGCTGCCGATGGGAAACTGGTTGTCCCTTTCGCTCGTACCACAACGATGCAACATCAGGCTTTTTCAGTGGTTGACCCGACCACCTGGAATGGGGGGCTCCCCGAGAGCTACGCCTCTTGCCGAGAATGCATGCATTTTGCTGTTCATTGAAATCCGTTTTTTTTCAGCCTTAGTCAGACCGGAAGCGCCTCTGAGTAGATACCTTGAAGGGGCGTTATATCAAATTGACATTGATTGATATTGAGTATTTCTATCTGACGAATGCTATGCTATGCAAATAGGATATTGAAGACAGCCAGACCTAACACGGCATGTTGAAAAAACCGCCTAATTGAATAGCTTAAGTACTTCTCAGTGTTAGACGGACGTCAGACAGACTTCGAAATGTGTCATTACCTAGATTGCATATCAATCTGTTTCACAGAGGACATGAATGTTGGCAAGTACGTCGCTGGTCTGCCAGACTCATTCAGTGACTATGGCTGTCGGGACTATAACTCGGATGAGATATATATTTTAATTAAAGTGCTACCATTGCGCTATAGATATATAGCGTATGGACATAGGTCAACAAAAGCACATGATATTTAGACAAGATGCCCCCATAAGCAGAGAGTAACTGTTTGGAGGTGTAAGACTCTCTGTTGCATGTAACCCCAAAATTTCGTGTCAGTATGGGTTCAACAGGGTTAACCCGTATTTTCCTTAATGCTCGTATTCGTGCCCAACCTGTGAAATTCCTAGCCTATCCATACCTGACCCACTGGCACACAGATTTGAAACGAGTAAGCATGTGGGTAGGGGTAAAGTCGCATACCTCGACCATGTATGAACACTGAGTGTCATTTAGTAAGATCTCGTGGCTCAAGTGGTTCTCTGTTTGCCGAAAAGCTTCTGTTACAAATCTGGCTCTAACGAATAAGCCTAACTGTATCTATATAAACATTTCAAATTACAAAGTCAGATCGATGCTGTTCTGTGTGCTTTGGGATGAGGCTACAACGAATGCTTACCTTTCCAATCCTTAATTATCATTAATTATATGCAAAGCTGAAATTGTTGTTACGGTCTGAACAAATTCGACGTTCACTCGCACCTACCCTGCAAGCATTTCTAAGGGCAAGAGATGGGACCCATTTCTGGTTCCACATTGGAGTCACAGAGTATATGAGTCATGTAATGGACTCTGTAATTTTGAGTTTTCTGGCATTGTACCTTTTGAACCTACAGATAAAGAACTTTTACATTGTAAGTAATGGCCACCGTCTTACGTTTGCTAAAGTAGGTCTTAGTCAGGGACGGCGATCCCGGTGGGTCGAGGGGGATAAGTCCCCCACCTTTTACAGAGAGGGGCCAATTTATACATATGTCCCACACATTTTTTCCTACTCCTCTTATTGGGTCCCCCCACCTGTCATGCGAGATCGCTGCCTCTGGCCTATGAACAGATTTCGGAAGCCCACTTGTAGTCTTGTGCGTCTCTTCAGAGACATTGACTTCATACGTTTTACTAAGACAATAACAATAGAAAATTATAATTTGCCGAACAGTAACTGTCAATGTCATACAGTCAGCAATCGAAAATATTGTAAAAAGTTTGCAATCGAACAATTTCACTCAGTTTTAATAGTGCATTTAAAGTTTAAATGCTTGATCGAGCTACAGTAGAGCGACGAGTACGGCCCATGCACTTCACGATTATTTATGACTTTCTGTACCCATGATTTTCATTGGCAAGCTGCATCAGGCCCTACATTCCTACAATCTGAATGGATTATGTGAAAATGTAAGTGCATGATTTTTGAAACCGCCTGTTATAGAAGAATCCCTTCAAAACCCAAAGCCTCTCACCTGTTCAAGTAAGTTATAGGAATACAACGACACTTAGAGTAAAGAGTAAAACTTTTGCGACCGAAAGTTCTGCCGCAATATAAACGAACATTTTGCTTCCACAGCCTAACTCATAAAACATTTGGCAAGTGAAGACCTTTGCCTATGCGTAACCTTCGGCGTATGCGCACTATCAAAATACCAAAATTCGGTGAATCTGCGTCGTGAGGGCCGGGTATGTTCAGGTCAAGCATCTTGAGGGTCGGTTAATGTCAGGTTACGCGTCTAGAGGGTAGGTTACTGCAAGGGTTAGGATTAGTGTCGTTTTTAGATATGTATGTATGTGAAACGCTTCGGCCACAGAAGCACAACGCAATAGCAATACTCTCAGGCTGATTAGAGACAGGATGTTGATTTTACTGCATAATTTCTTCGAATATCTCTTGGCCGCGTTTTGTACTAGCTTTACAAATGTAGGCCTTGTAAATGGTGTGCTTATGTAGTCTAATCATCTCAATTATTTTCTTCCGATTTTCAAGTAGCAATTCACGGCCGATCATAAAACAATTATCTCACAACTCCGACTAACATTGCGGTCAGCAAATAAATGGCTCCGAGTTTCTTTAACGGACTGTGGGCTAGTAAAAAGCGTGGAGCTTCTGCGGCCGAGAGTTCGGCATAAAAACACACCGAAAGTTCTATTTATAATTTTTTTTATTTTATGCCTAAAATCTACACTAACCCAAGCCCTGACCCTAAACGAACCTCACGACGCGCTACATTTTGTGTGGGTTTGGCCGTAGAAGTAGGATTTTCGTATATTTTTGGGCCGAAGGTTCGGCCGCAGAAGATTTTTCCTAGTAGAAAGCACGTGAACTTCACCAATTTAACATACATACCTTATTATTCAGATGGGCCTTTAGATATCCATAAGCCCGCGTGTAGGCGTGTAGTCTGTAATATTATGCGTCAATTTACTCATCTGTGAATCTCGAACATCGTTCATCATGATATCATATCCGAGTAACATAAACGAGCAGCAGGTTTGAAATGTGTGGAACAAGTATTAATACCGATCTCGTCATCGTCACAAGAAAATAGAAAGGTGCGAGGTATCCATCTGTGTAGTAGTGTCTACGCCAATGAAGACCTGACCAAACACAATGTCATTCATAGAGGGTTGTTGCTATAAAGACGGTGCTAATAATAAGACACATTAAGTATATACACGTGTATATATTTGTATATATACATAGTAATTTGATTCATAGTAGCCATTTTCACAAGGGCAGCCAGGTAGCACGTATGGGCAGCCATGATGCACGACGTCACAAGAGAATTTGGGACAGTGTACGCCGAAAATACACACCCATAACTCATGCGTGTGTGTGTGCGACACATTGTTGGGTGTCCATTTATTACATACTGCGCCTGATATTGCGAAGTATGCCATTTAGAGACAGCCATTCTAGTCAGTCTTTCATCTCGGCCTAGTTAAGAAGCAGGTTATCCTTCAACCGTTGCTGCGGGCTGTGCAAATGGTGCCGCTTTCTTCAACAATTGGGAGAGACTAGAGCATGCAAGAGAAAGCCAGGGCCTACCTGTAGCAGTCGGATTGGCTCCTTTCTTTTAGCGCGAACCTCTGAACCGTGACCAGACTGTAAAGCCTATTCGTATACGGTTATCATCGTCCGTGCGAACGCCATAAATTCTAGTTATGAGCCTCAACTCTCTACGCTGAGAACTAGGACGCGCAAGAAATAACCGGTGACTATCAGACTGACAGAAGACCGAGACACGGAGACACACATACGAAGAGTAGGATGCACACATACGAATGGCAGTAGACACGCATACAAAGAGTAGGGGACACACATATATACGAAGAGTAAGAGACACACATACGATTAGTAGGAGACACGCAGACAGAGTAGTATGTGCCAAAGCGAGCAACACACGACATAACAATTATACGTATCAACTTTTACGAATAAACAGCTAATACGAAAGCTTACGTTGTGCATAAACTGGCAAAGACATGTCTTGTTTACATAGCTGACTCCCATATTCGCAGCCCGTTATTTCTTTTAAACTGTTCGACAGATATCATTATTACTATTCAATGTACCTACAGACTATCGTGTTTGACTACGTCAATTGAACTATTGGCACAATTATTTTTTAGACAAACGGTCGAGTTTACTGGGGAACGGACAATTGCCCTCCACCGGGGCAATTTATTGCCCACCTAGGACAATTGACCCTCCCGACTTGGACAATTGCACCCCCACGGTTAGACAATAAGCTCGCCCAAAGTTATATATGCGTGCTTGTATGTGTGTGTATCATGATGTATGATTATATGCACATATGTATGTGTGCATGAATGTGTCAATGTACCTGCATACCTACATAGACTACATGGCCACGTACAGACCAAGAACATGATGTTATAGTTATGATGATAACGGATAACGGATAATTCCCTCCCGGACAATTGCCCCCTCTGAACAATTGATCCTCCCGATTAGCACAATTCCCCACCCCCCGGTTAGGCGATAAGCTCGCCCAAAGTATATATGAGTGTTTATATATAAACCTATATATATATATATATGATGCATGGCTTGCAAGGAACGCTTGTATATGCGCATGAATGTGTCCATGTGGACTAAGCGTAGACTACATGGCTACGTACAAACCAAGAACAAGATGTTATATGATGGCAACGCGTGTCACCCTAGCGCTCAATAAGCATTAGTCAGCGATTGCTTTAACGGCAGATGATTGTTTATAAAAATGAGTCTTGGTCTTGGTCTTGGTCTCGGACCCTCGGTCTTGGTCTTAGTCTTGAACCTCTCGGTCTTGGTCTTGAGGTTTTGGTCTCGTGCCCACCACTCTCATCATCATCGTCATCGTCATCATCATCATCATCAGCAGCAGCAGCAGCAGCAGTAGCAGCGGCATCGTCATCTTCATCTTCATCTTCATCGTCACAGTCACCGTCACCGTCATCGTCATCTTCATCCTCATCGTTATCGTCACCGTCACCGTCACCGTCATCATCATCATCATTATTATTAAGTTGGATTGTTGATAAATATATATTTGCATGTATGCGGTTACACACATATTCAACCTTTACATGTATAGTGAGGGACAATTGTCCGGGGGGTCATAATGTCATACTGAAAATGGGGGTTGGCGGGGCAATTGTCCGGAGGGCAATTTTCCGGGGGGCAATTGTTCGGGGGCAATTGTCCTACACTCGATGATAACGCATATCACTTTAGCTCGTAATAAACATTCGTCAGTGATTGCTTAAACGGCAGACGAATGCATGTCACTGACTGTAGGTCTATTCAGTATTTATTCATATACCAAGAAAAGAGAAGTTCATAAGTTAACTTGTTCTTTCACAGAATGTCTGATTTGCTGGATAGATTATTAAATTTACACCAATGAAGCAACACATTAAAATAAATTTTTGTCTCGTTTTGCATCTGGTGTGACATGATAATAGCAGCCAAGTTGCTTATTTTCTTATTTTAGCAGAAATTGTTGGATTGATAAAAAAATAATTTGTGCTTAAATAGAAATTGGTCTGACATCAAATATATTTTGCTCAATTGAAGTTAAATAAACAAGTTGTCATTAATCATTTATCCGTTCATACTGTACATGCAATCATACTGCGGTCTGTCAGTTTGGAATTAAACTAATAAGCCTTTTATTATTATTATTATTATTATTATTATTATTATTATTATGTTGGATTGATGATAAAAACATTTTGCAATTCTGTGGTTACACACATATTGAGGGGAGTAATTGTCCGGGAGAAGCAATTGTCCTACACAAAATGGGGGGCGGCAATTTTCCGGGGGCCAATTGTCTTACACTCGTACATAATTTTTGGCTACATATGCAATGGGTCAATAAGTAGGTAGGCTATACATTGGCTATAGCCTACAGCTGTAGCTAAGCAATATTTCACCGTAAAATATGGTTTAGCGCTTACGTACATATGAGTGGGATGAGTGTCAAAACGTGGAGTACTGCAGCTACAGTATAGTCACAGATCTTATGTACTTAAATATCGACTCTGGTATACGTTGATAAAGATTTGCTACGCCTGAGATCCTATATGTTGGACAATTAACCATTGCTTTTCTTGTCCCCGTGAACGCCTGCTGCTAATTTCACTTCAAGGTTTCATGTCGCCAAAATTCACGATGCCCTTAAATGATCACCTTATCAAAGTTAACATTTCTGTGGACAAACTTCGCCTGAGCCAGTTTGGAGTGGGGGATTCAATGGATACTCTCCCCAATTGAACTTACTAAGCATAACCTATATATATATATATACAGACCTCCATATTGTTACACCGTAGTAATTGGAGCGGTCGACAAATTTCTCATAGTTTAGAGATAATCTTACATAATACTTCATTTACACGGGCATTCTTCCAAAATTAAACTTAGGTAATGACAAAGTAACACAGAGGCATGATTATTGTTCTCTGCGAATACCAAATGCTGTAATTCGTTCTGGCTGTGGCTGTTTATCTTCTCACAAAGGTTTCGAAGTGATAATTATTATGACTATTCCTAAATTTAAGACATATTAAACAGATTTGCTTTTAGAACTCACTTTTCAATTTAGGAAACACTGCAGAAGTGACACGTAAGCAGCAGCAGCAGTTCAGCCAAAGCCTTTCTGCTTCACATTGACAATGAAAGAGAATCGTTCTCTCATAGATTCTCTAGAAGGTTATGAAAAGCCAATCGTACGGTAGCTCTTCTATGGACAATGAAGCTTAATATCCCTATGTAAGCCTATACAGCCAGGCACCTGAACTCTCTTTCAGACCGTCAACGTAGTTAAACTACTTATAGTACTCACTTGGACTAATGCTTCCATTGTTATCTTGGCTGCTGACAATTGGTGCCTAACTAAACGCATGATTATTATTATTATGATCCATTTACTGTAAAAGATGGCAAGCGACTATATTGTGAATCGCTAACAAAGAGCGTCACGTTTAGATATCCGTTGCTCATACACCTTGGCCTTGATCATGCGGATATATCTTGATCACGCATTATCTGTCTTAATCACGCAGTTAGTCTTGATCAGTCAGCTATAGTCTTGATCTGGCGGATAGGCCTGTATTCGTGTTTGCACCTAGGTCAAACATTAACGTTAATTAAAACTCTGATTTATTAAAATGCATCGTCTTCTTATTCTCCGTAGGCCAACTGATTTTGTGCTTATAATTATTATCTGTTTCTGCGTATTGTTGTGTTTATAGGGTGTCAACGTTTTCCTCGCGATAAAGTTACTTACTACTCACAGTCAGATCGTAAAATGAACCACTCATCACTGCGTATACGGAATCCCGTTAGGCCCTTAAGGTGCTGTTTCTATTTTACTGTTTATGACAGATAGTCGGTCTATTGTAGGCATAGACGAAGCATATAAGTAGCCTATATCGAGAGATTCATATGTCCTGAAGTTAGCAAAATTCTTCGAAGAGTTTCTACTCTCTACACTTCGGTTTTTCGTCTATTTTTTATATGTCTTAGAAACTGCGGTTGAGTAGCGTTACGAAGACCGCGATTTGTCAGAAAAACCATAATATATAATATAGGCCTAGTTACATTTTATAAAGGATCCTTTAGCCGATACACTATTAGCAGTAGGATAACTATAAAACATGTTGACTAAACGACTACACCATATATGCCTAACTATAGCAATAATACTTGTACTGGTGTAAAATTTCAACCGCTCATGTAGGCTATAACATGAGTAGAGCAGACAATGTTGAAAGTCCCAGACATATGGGTGTAATTTGTCTGACCACAGAGTTTTGATTGAATCCAATCGCTTATTGTAGTCCACAAACAGCATATTAAAGATAGACAATAGGGTCAAATAAACCACTTTCAATCTTGGGTTGTCCAATTACCGTTAGAAGTCAGTTAAGATGGTCTGACAATTTTTTTGGCTTAAATAGTTTAAAAATAAATATATGGGCCCATAGGCCTCGCACAGAAACAACAGAAGGGAACTTCCCCAACTGGAACAAGTGAGTAGGCCTATAATAACGCGATTAGATAGTAATGAATGCTTTGATTCTATTTTAAACATGATAAAGACAGTGTAGTTTTTGATAGATAGAAGATAGTTCCTTGATAGTGGTTCAGAACATTTTATGGACTGTAATACTATCTACAGCCTATAGCTTGTTTCATTATTAGTACCGATGAATGCAGTCGTCTTTTGCATTCTGAGGACGCACGTACGTGGTCTTCTTTGACTCCTCTGACCCTTTCCTGCAAAACTCTCACCCTGTCCTACCTCCAGGTCTCTCACTCTCCCTTAGGGCCCTACCTCTACCTCTAATACTCTCGTGCTCTTTTGCCTCCAACACAATCAATTCGTGACTTCATGTACTGGGCAAACAATGTTTCATAAGAACTAAAAAAATCATGGAATAATTGGACTCGATGTGTAATAAAGTTGTTGTAGCTACCGAAAGACTCGGAAAGAGAATTTAAAATGGATCCACATCAGGAAGTGTGGCACGTACCCTACAGAAATTTACCACATCTGTGACGTTAATAAAACGATTATTGTATCGTTGTTACATATTTCTACAGCACTTCTTCAATACTTCCTAATTATAGGCGCTTTCAATGCGAGAAAGTTCATGGAAGAAGATTCTGTCGAATAACCAGATTGAAAACGAAACTGACCATTCTGTTCCAGTAGCGTTCACTGTCAAATTCTGAATCTAGCTTATAGCCGACCCTATTTAAGAGTTTCACCCATAGAGTTGCGAGGCATGAATTTTCATCGCTCATGACTTGTATAGTTTTCAATTCGATGTTCTAGAAAATGTGGAGCTGACGATTACGATTTCATGGTCACGAGATGAACTTATTAACAAGAACATAAGTAGACCTAATGCGAAACTTTATAGTTCCGACGGTCTTGCCCATTGCTACAAGCTGAAGACCATTCGACGTGTCCTCAACCGTGCCAATGCCTTTGATCAGCCAGACTAACATGAGAGGAATCCACGTAGGTAGATTACGGATCAAATTTTCCAGATAAAAATTCAGAGGAAGCTGACACCAATGAGGTTATATGGTTGAGCTTGACACAGGCGTTCATACTCCGCAATTGCTCATCGTGTGATAGGCCTACTCGTGCAAGAGGACAGCCTTGGGTACGAGGACGTTATTTGGAAGCGAATATGGAGGGCAGACCCTAGATACTATGGGCCTATGGTCTGCCCTACTGTAATGGAAGACACGAACAACGGCTAAAGACTACGTGATAACCTTCGAAAACGCTAGGAAAACAGTTATTCGGTAAATAGGAATTTTTCTGTTCCATTCACTTTGAACCATGGTCTTTGATCTGCAGACCCCAAGATGCGCCATTACCACAATGGCTCCCGTTCATGTTGACTACCTCAAAGCTGGGAATATTTTCGTCTTTCATCAAATGTATCAAATGTAGATCTTTACGTATGATTAGAGTATAACCAATAGTGGACTACATATAGTTGCGCTGTTTCTCCCAACAGTGCGTCTCCTCGTGAGCGTAACTTTGTATTGTGACGCTGATGTCCTGTCGCCACCATTTCAAAGAGCGTGGTGACAGTCACAGCAACTGTTTGACTCTGTGTTGAGATATATTTCTGCGACAAGACAGCGTTATTTCTGTTTGTAGTAGGCCTAAGATCAAGCAACGCGCGACTCGTGTTTGGTGAAATTTTTCTCTCAAAGTTTTCAGGCTATTATATATATATAATAGCTTGAAAACTTTGAATATATATAATATGTATACTTTGAATATATATATATATATATGTATATATATTAGGCCAAAACTTAGTTGTGAAATAGAATGTGAATTTGTACTCTGTTATCTGCAAGAAAGGCCACTTAAAGTTGAGTCTCCCTTCGTTGCCTCTTTTATAGGGACAGAGAAATGAGAAATATAGGACGGAGGAAGGAAAAGGGAGAGGAGGAGCAGTTTGCAGCGCATTTCAGAAGAAGGGCCTGGGATCCATGCCCCCGACTGAATGGGTGTCCCCTCAGGTGGCCCCACCAGATCTGAGTACATTTTCAGTTTTGAAAACGCCAGACATCCAACCCGGCCCCAACGAGACCCCTATAGGAAAAGCCTAGAACCGCCACTATGGAGGAGAGGGGAGAGAGAAGGGAGGGAGAGACGAGGAGATTGATCACAACCATTTTGTGCAGTAAAGTTGCGCTAACTGCCAATCATGTTACATGGGCCTATTGTAGGCCTATGCACAGACAGCGCCTTTGATTTCATTTGCTCTTAGTTCGGCGCTATATAAACGTCCAACTACGATCACAAAAGGTTTTAATATTATAAATAAATAAATATATGTATCACTAGTATAGGCATACTATACATCACTACTCACATCTTATAAGTAAATATTTCCGTTGACCTTTGAATCCTGAATCGATGAGAGATCCTTATCGATTGGAGTTTTAAATAATGACTGAATACTGTGTACGCCCATACTTCCTCATATTATATTATATTGCCAAAGACGTGCAAGATCAGCGTAAGATTGGGAATAAAAGCAGGCGGGCTATTCTGCTTAAATAAATATATCTTGGAATTAGGTCAAAGCAAGAGCTGCCTGCTAGATTCAGTTATGCTGCTGCTGCTGCTACTGAAACATAGGCCTACTGTGATTCTACTATGGCCATCATCGGTTTAGTTCAAGAGACTGATGTGAGAGTTGAAGGTGACAAGTGTTAGGCCCTATACTCGTTCCAGATGACGACTCAAACAGTGAATGCAAATATAATTTCGCTAAGACAATCATGCACTTTGCAACAGACGTTTTCATTCAAGCCTACGCATTGTTTCTATTAGAACATTTTTAGTAGGCAGTTGAAGAAATGCACCGTACGCCTTTGTTTATAACATTATACGTCGATAATTACAGGACTTCCGGTAGACTGATGTTGGCAATCAATCCATATAATTAGAGGTTTTCGATTGTGCAGACCGAATTATTTCTCTCAACCGGCCTTGAAAATAGTCTCACTATTGCAACTTAGTGCAACGTGCGGCACATTTTATTGAGTTGTGCAGTTGCCTACATTTTGTATGAATCCACAAAATAATACGTTGCATAAGCCAAGCAGTAACGATAGGAAAATAGCCCAGAATATGTAGTTCCCCTCGAAGCTCCTGTCAAGGTTCGTATTTCACGCCCTCTACCAAGCCTGCGCTGAAATACCGAACCCTCCCTTACCAAGAGGACACAAGATTTCCACTAAAGAATTTGCATCAGGTAGGATTAATCAGCCCGTCGATCGGTCGCAGTCTAAGGCGAAATAAAATAGTCATTTCTACCTCTATACGTACTGTAATGTATCATCGAGCATCTATATACTTAGTGGCCGTTCAAGATATCTAGGCCTACTCAGAGTCGCTCTCTATATATGTATATATAGGCCTATGATGTTAAATGTCTCTCTATGCGTCAAATGTCATTATGATAAAATTGAATACACAAATCAGTAAAACTCTGCATGGTAAGCTGAAAAGAGTCACCAGTGTATATACATGCATGTATTTATATATATATTTATATATATTTATATATGTACATGCATGTATTTATATATATTTTTTTATATATACATGCATGTATTTATATATTACTTTGGATGATGTGATGTGACAATTGTGATATGCTGCTACCTGAGGGGTCGAATTCTGCAGATTTTCGTCAATGTGGTCATTGTATTTTTATAGGCCCTACATCTGTCAATAGGCTACATGTTTATTGAAATGATCCTGTGACGCCTCTGGCTATAGTTACGAACAAATGAGTAGACATTACCGACAGCTACAACAGACCAAGAATACAGCAGACTGTCAGCGTCACGCGCTCTAAAGAGACCAATTGCTCAGACTCTCGTTTTCCACAAAAATCGGAAGAAGAGGAAGTCTTACTCTGGAACGCGTTGGAGAAGCATTAAAACTGTTGCATCCGTCGTCTGACGAGTGACCGAGAGACTCATGATTAGACGGATCGACCACTGCGCCACAGAAACTGCAATGCATCGTGGACGGAGCCGAAGAAGGCGAGGAGTGGCTCAGAGGAGTGAAGTTCATGATGGATGTGGTCGAGCACGAGGTGGATGACTGGGAAGACGAGGGAATCAAGGACATTGCAGTAGCGTCACTTAGACAACTGGACATTAGCCTCTGGAATCGCATCTCCTCCTCGTCCTCTTCTTCCTCCTCGTCTTCTTCTTCATCGTCGTCCTCTTCTTCGGGTATCTGTTGTTGCCCTTCCGTAGGTCTACTGTGTTTGGCTGGCATAAAAGTCAAGGCTTTCGTTAGGACTGCATAAACCATCAGCCTTCGTCGTAAGCTCAGCATCGTCGCCTTCATTGGTCGCAATGTCCTGGCTCCACGGCGACCTTCTCCTCCTCCTTCTCCTCCTCCTTCGCATCTTCCTTGCTGCCTGCGACGATAGACTATTCCCAACTTGTTCAGTGAAATTCCAATTATTCTGTTTCTCTGCCAATTCTCGCCGACAGTCATCTCCGATAATTAAAATATCTAGTTTATGATTTTAATTAAAGACGCTCGTTAACGAGCTAGGCCTACCTTATCGTCTTATCAATCTGATAACAATTCCTTACTGTATCAAAATATGCTCAGCTAGGTAACTGTAAGTTATCGCCGTTCTAGCCAGGCCTCATACAATATATAGGCTCTAGGAGTCTATGTCCCTTAGCTGGATCTGAAGTTTCTTCCGGGATAGTGACGGTTTGTATAGATTGGGCCTCGGGTAACATGGGACCAATACATCAGTCCCAGGGTAAGCTAACCGAAACTACCGCACTTTCTCTCTTCTATGACCGATAAACTAATCCATAGGCCTATACCACTCTCAATACACCCTAAACCCCTACTCAGCTTCTTATGTGTCATATATACTACCCAAAACTTTCCTAAATCAGCTGATCTATGTAAAACGCAGATCGTTCACATTCTGTCAAAGCCATAATATTCAACGGCAGTTCTTATTGGCTGGCTACAACGAGGGAAAACCCAGCCCATGGCAAGACAACCTCGTTTACTATAGTTTCTCTATAGTGCGTAAGACAATTGCGAGACAGAGACAGGCTGATAGACAGAGTAGCAGAAAGACAGAGACAGGCATATAGACAGAGACAGGCAGATAGACAGAGACAGGCAGATAGACAGAGTAGCAGAAAGACAGCTGTATGGGACAAACATCACAACGTAAGCCTATGTTGGCCTGGTTAGCTAAGTTAGCTACACTGATTAAAGTGGGCGTCAAACGCCTTTTGATTCCGGTTCGCACATCAATAATTGCTTATTTTGAAGATTTAATTGCAATCTCACGATATATATATATATATATGTATATATATATATATATACATCCGTTGATTATGGCCTTGACAGAATGGGAACGATCTTCTCGTGCAAAAGGAACCTAAGATGCGTGCAGTGACGAATCTCTGGTCTAGGAAGGGCAGGTTACCAATACTAGAATCTTATCCTCTGCTAGAATAAATAATTGTAGAACAAAGGACGAACGTATTCGCGTATTATTCTATTAAATATAATGAAGCAGTGACTGAAGAGAGAGAAAGAGCTGCACTAAAAATACAACAAAGCTGGAGAATTCAATAAAAAAGACAATCTGTAAATTCTTTTGGTATGGTAAATATTGCAAAGGAATTGTTGATACTTTACCTTGATACTATTATCGTGTTATGTGCTAGGTGAAACAAACCATGCATCACATGTCATAATTTGGTCAGGATAATGTAACGGTTTAGGGGTACGCTTACCTATTGTCGGCCTGCTGTAGTGTCTGCCTGTTGTGTACACCTGTCTACTGTGTTCTTTCTACTGTGGTATCTACCTGTGTATACGCTTATCTCCTGTCTACTGTAGTCTATCTACAATCTGCTGTGTAGTCTCTACTGTCTACTGTCTCCTATCTACTGTGTAGCCTCTACTGTCTACGGTCTCCTATCTACTGTGTATCATCTACTATCTACAGCAAGTTAGTATAGAAGAGAAGATAGTCAGTCGAGTAGGGAGTTCGCCTGGAAGATCGGAATGATCGTGGTCGTCGCCTGGGAATCGTCGTCGTCGTCTGGAGATCGTCATCGGGGAGCCTTGTAGATTCGGCTTCGGCCTTGCAGTCTCGGCGCCTAGGAAGCACGAATAGTCGTCGTGGCTTGCGATAGTCGTCGTGGATATAGTCGTCGTAGATTTGCGATAGTCGCCGTCAGCCATTGACGTAGCATAATAGTCGCCGTCAGCCATTGACGTAGCGTTGCAGTTACTCGTTAGTTATCGACGTAGGGCGTATTGAGGGGGTGAGATACGGACTGTTTCCAAATGGGCGCTTTAGAAGTATTGTTTTCCGTTGTACATTAAAAGAGGATTATCGAACAAGCGTGTCTTATTCTCGCGTCACCAAGAGGGTTATCGAACATGCGTGTCTTATTCCAAGCGTCATCCAGAAAGGAGCTATTTAAACCTTAAATGGTTAGTCTTCAGCAAACCACTGAAGCCTTATTCAGCGGACTGGAACTCGAACTACCCCCATATCGGACGGGGCTGCAAGTCGTCATCCTGGTCTCTGTCGAATAGGCCTCGTTCCGTTACAATAACATTAAAAAGACTCCTGTTTCCTTTTTATTACTTGTCATTTTTACTGCACAACACTTTGATAAGGTAATCGTGAAAGCAAAGAAGGCAAGAGTTAGCCAACTAGACTATTGTTAACAAACCCTATACAACTCACTGAGAAAGAATTACAAACGTCGTAAAACATTATCACATTTAACATAGAATTTTGTGCCAACAACAAAAACATTTTCAGAATCTTTTGTAACCACAAAATAAGTCTTTGTTACAGATGACGATAGCAAGGACAGAGTGGAGAAGAAATGCATTGATTGTCTGACATAGACAAATTGAGACAATAGATGTGATTGGCAAATATGGTACAACAAATATCAGGATTTTCATCGTCGTCATCATCATCATCATCATCATCGGGTGTGAGTCGTCTCTAGAGCATCAAAATTCCCAAGACTCTTGTCTTGGTCTTGGGTTTCATATGGTACGAGTGAATATCCGCCTACACCATCAGAGTCAACGTGCGCCAACGCCATCCGATTGGTCTCTTCCACATCCTCGATCTGCTGGAGACCAAGGACTGGAGTGTCCTTACATTTATCCAGCCTGCAATCAGACAAAGTGCAGAGTCCAAGGATCCCAAGTCTTCTTTTTCATCATCTTAAAGAACTGAATATTTCTAAACTCGTGAAGTGCCCAGCATACAAAGTTTATATGACGCTCGTCATGCATTATTGTTGGAAAGCCTATTCAGTTTTTTCTTTCGAGCCACTGCAAGCATACAAGTCTCAGCCCCATTGGAGGAGCGAGCATAGGTAGTAAACAAGATGCAAGCAGGTGGATTTTAGACTCCGTTTTTCTTCTTATTAAAGGCTGTCCAATGTCCATTCAGTGCAACCACAAAACTAACAGTATTCCAGATGCTCTTGAATATGCAATCGAGCCAATAGTTGTCCACCTTGGACATACAATTGGACGAATGGTTTGTGACTGCTCAAGTGCTCATGAATGAGGACCGATGTCTACTGAGACCAATGGCAGGGTACAGAAGATTGCATTAATACTACTTCCTCAAACATCTGGATTCTGTTGCAAAGCAGCTGCCGATCACCATCTCTGACGGACTCCAAACACGAGACATGGCACAACGTAGCCTCTTAAAGTCGGAGAAGGCGTCAATGGCTGGCCGTGACGAAGTGCATCCTCGCCTCTGTTGCCTTGTCTTCTGTTCTTTGTTGGTAGGTAAGTCTTCAGTAGGTTCTAAAAGCATTTATGGTCATCCGTCTTCATGTCTAGTCTGCCCTGGAGCTTCTTCTGGATCAGTTCCATGTGTCAGCTGATTCAGTCTTTCCATAATGCTGGTATTCCAGGTACCACTTGCCAGCATGCATAAAGTTGTTGAGGTGGGTTTTCCTAGTTAATCACTGATTAGCTGCATCGGTTCCCAGTTGCTTTAGTGTACACTCTGCTTTGCTTGCTGTTAAAGTGCTAAAGGCAAAGACAAGCCAGAACCTTTATGCACTATGACTTACTCCAAAAGTCATGCTGTTATTCCATTAGTCTCATTAAGTGAGACTGTTAGAGTCAATTTATTTATTCAATAAAAATGTGTCATTAGGACTTTTAACTTTTAATTTTACCAGTTCTGGATGCCTACTAAATATACCATTACCAATTTACACTGTTCACATCACTGTAGAATGTTGTGTCATTCTAGCATTTGATCAGCAGGCTGCAGACAAATCACCAAAAGATTAGTGGCCTATATATAAAATGAGAGTCAACTTCAAGAGCCAAAGGCTTGTTAAATTCCAGTAACCTACTATTGGTTAAAACAAGGACAACACATACGGCGAATTGAATATTTACATCAAATTCCTGGACAATTTTGGATTAATCTGGAACAGGGTCAATTCCAGGACTGTCCAGGCGAATCTGGGATTGCTGGCACCCCTATGTATAACCAATAGTCACTAGATGAGGTCAGGCCACAATCAGCAATTTAAAAAAATCATTCTCGTTTTGTCAAACATCATCGTCATTGTCATTGTACCCATCATTGTGAACACCATCACAATTCCTTATCCAAAATGAATAACTGATATGTACACAACAATAAAAAAAATCAACACAGTTCAGCCTCTACACAAAAAACGGTTGTTTAAAGGCCTCATTTTTTCGCATTACTGTCGCCAGTTTTTCGTTCTCTGGACTATACCCCGCGTTTTTCCTCTGTAGGAACATGTGTATTTCATGGAAAGTTGGTCGACTTGAGTCATCTTTAGCCCAACAGTGACACAGCAGGTCATAGATTTCACGAGGACATCGAGTTGGTTGCTCTAAAGGCCGCACTTCAATCGCATTTTCACAGTAGATGTTGTGGCAGTTGTCGATGACCTCTTCGTCCGTCAGTCCATCGTAGGGAACTTTCTGAGCCAAGGTCAGAATCTCCCAGACGGTCACCCCAAACGCCCAAATGTCACTCTTTGTTGTGAAGCTTCCCTGAAATAGAGTTGACGTGTAATACTACTTACAAGTTCGTGGTCATAGTTTTCGAGTTTTTTATATGTTACAGTTCTACTCAACGCTACACAGTAAAAGTCTGGGCCAATGAAACAGACAAGTCACTTTAAACATCAGACTGAAAAAATCTGAAGGTAAAGATGGAAACAACTGAGACAAGACGGAGCACAGCCTGCAAGACAGTTATGTATTTAGCCTTAAGATCTGATACCGAGTGTGTTTTCCCAACATAATCAGTGCAGTCCCTATACTGTAGCATAAAAGTGCATATTACAAACCTATGCAAGGCATTAACTCCGTCACAGCATGTTAAACAGATCGCAGTTGATTAATGTGAGAAAAAGTCAGACCTGTATAAGTGACATTACCATAATCAACCCTGGTGCACTTCAAAGATCATCAAACGTTTAAGATAGGCAAAACATCTGGTCAGCTACAACAAATCGATGAATGGAAATATGGATGGATGGATGGATAGATGGATCGAGGCGGGTGGGTGGGTGGGTGAATGGATGGATGCATAGTTGGATGAGAACTAGCCTGCTGTCAACAATATTACATATCTTAAGGTGTTATATAAAGAGCCACATGCATATATACAGTCAGGCATACCAGTACATATATACAGACATGCACACTTGCATAGGTACATAAACATACACAAGTAAATGCATAAATATATACATATGTAATATATACGCCGTGTCCGGAAAAAGGAACCTCCTAGAGTGATACTAAAAATAACTAGTAAATATTAATCGATTTTTAAAATTTTCAAAACTGGTCTAATTCTGACATAATTATCAACAAATTTGTAATTTATGAACGGCCCCCATTAAAAAGTTCATCATTGTGAAGTCTTTAGATAAAAACTGTAATGCCTGGGAGCAGCCTCCATATCAATGCTCTGTTGGCTAACAGTGCACATGCCTTGTATCACCAATTGTTCATATCTTACTAGACATATTTCTGACAAGTCAGGTATGTGGCCTACAGCTATAAGTTATAAACAGCAGCATCACTTATTAAGTAGGAAAACAACGATTCACTAGCAGTATAGAATGTAACGATTCATTAGCAGTATAAGATCTAATTATAAGTACAGACCAATGAGTTCTGTTAATTAATTGCATATTAGTTCATCTGCCTTGTCAACATATAAAACCTTTGTCCAAAACACATTTACATCATCATAACTTATGATATTATCATCTGCTCAGTTCTTATGTTCCACAACAATGTAACCATTGTTGTCATAGGCTGTTACTTCAGTCTCTCTAGGAACAATGTAACCATTGTTGTCATAGGCTGTTACTTCAGTCTCTCTAGGAACAATGTAACCATTGTTGTCATAGGCTGTTACTTCAGTCTCTCTAGGAACGATGTAACCATTGTTGTCATAAGCTGTTATTTCAGACTCTCTAGGAACAATGTTAACTGGGTTTTTTCAAGTGCATAACTTAATGGTGTCTTAATGCATCATACACTGTTGACCCAATTTAAGCTGCACATTATCCTACAGACCTTGCAAAGATTGACATAACTGTTGCCTTTAATCCATATGCACTAATTGTACCTGAACTAATGCATAGCTATGTATGACATGGATTGCACCAGCACACATCCGTTATTGCTGAAACTCATAACTATGCATTGTATTTTACACATACATCTTGGGGATGGTGGGGTGGTGTCAGATGAGATGTTCCCAGGGGAATGTCCTAGACACAATATACACAACATTGGAAATGTAAAAATCCCCCAAAATTATTAATAATTCAATTTGAAGCTGTTGTACAGGTTATTTGCTTCAGCTGGTTACCCTAAGCTATCAAAGGTATGATCAACAAGAGCCTACCAGTAGAATGGATTCCCAGGCCATCCATCGGATCGGCAATAGCACTTGGCCAACCACAGTTGAATATTCTTGTGTGTACTGATGGTGACTAGTTCCCAGATCAGAGATCTTGATCGTGAAGTCTTCACCAACAAGGCAATTGCGGGCAGCGAGGTCTCGATGGACAAGGTTGCCCAGCTCAAAATATTTCATACCCGAAGCGATTTGGGAGGCCATAAATATCAGGCAGCCATAACTTCAGAAAGAGCAAAATAACAGCACATCATAAAATGAAACAGTTTGCTATGTAAATACATAATTAACAACTACACAGATTGCAATGCAAAACAACAACTCACACACACATAGCATTAGCAGAACTAATTTGTAACATCTGCATCATAGCACACTATAGTTTTGCATATATCTCCACCGTCCTTGTACAAATGCAACTGTCACACTTTTGCACACCAGACTCACGCCCATCTTGGTTTACCCTGTGTTTTGGATCTTCCTCTCTGAACAACTTGCCATTGTATATAGATACTGCTTTGCCTGTCTGTGTTCAGCATGCATCTTCAAACACCACAGATGCACACCTGCTTAGCAGATGAGTTTGAGACATACTCAGACAGCCCTATGCAGAACTTCTAACAAAGGCGCTGCAATAGTTATATATTGCCTTTAGAATAATACATATATAAACACGTTTTTTGCGTAAAGGCAACATTCATTGGAATACATCAATACACACATAATAGAACTTCATCAAATGACATTATCTATTATTTGGCCAAATATAAATAACTAAACACCCGGTTTAGTCCCAACAATGCAGTAATATGCAGATAGCATGAACAGTAAGACATGATTTTTTTTTATTCAAAAAATTATAAAGAGAGCTAAAAACTAATGCATAGCTATCTGTCAATGTCAATTTTTTAAATATTTAATATAACCAACTTAATAGCAGTTCTAGATCTTCCCAAAGTTTAACCACTAACTTTTTAATTTCTGTAAATATTATTCTTAAGCAACAATCATTTTAAAGTGACCACTAACTTATATGCAGAATGACCAGTCCACACAGCACAGTCAGTACCGTGTGACTGATGCAGAAGTTTCTGCTATGCAAGTTTTCATTAGGCATCTGTTAATTTCGTTTCTAGGTTTACAGATGTTGCAATAAAGTTATTGGCAAGCCCTATCAGATGAGAATATTCCTCCACAAAGTGACATGAAGAACCTTGCAGGTGTTGTTGCTTTTGTCATGGTTCTGGAAGAGGCTGCTCAAAGTTTATCATCTTTTCACTTTTATCAAGAGCAATAATCAAATGCTGATGATCACCAGCTCGCCTGAGCATTAAGGGATTTTTAGAGCAGTGTTGAGCACTCAACAAATCGCTAGTGCCATTGAAACTGATGCCTTGCACAGACACACATGGTGTTGACTGCAATACAATCAAAACACTTCCCATCTGGACTTCACTTAAGCTAATCAATTATGAATATTGGCTACAGTTCTGGTAAATAAACAAACAAATATATATACATTAACAAAATATATACCAGGCATAGCATAACCTTATTATGACACTGCTGTACATATGCTCCTAGATAGCATTATATGAAGGCTACAGTGTAGGTAAGTACCTCAGTAAGTCACGCCCTTGAGACAAACTTTGTTCGTGGTTGAATTGTTCTGCTGTGCGTTCTCGTAAGAATGACTTTAAATCACCAAAAGAGGTGTATTCAAGGACAATACAGAAAGGCTCTTCATCCATGTAGAAGGTCAACATAGTAGCGATGTTTGGATCTTTTAGTCGCAATAATTTCTTAACTTCTCTCTCGAACAGCGATCTAGTCAAGAACATCAACTTTTAAGAATTTTCTGCTCTTTAAAGACACAGGGTTTGTGCAAAGACAAACTTTGTTTGACCTCTAAACAAGTCAAAAAAGTGTCATTAACATCATTGACAGGTTTATTCTTCCTTTTTGTACTCCAGCCAAGATCATCAAGAATCATAAACATTTAAAAAAAATATTTAATACATCTAAACTTCATAAATGTTCTGATACTAGATAAGTTACGATTGTAAGATTATTCTACATATAAATTCTCTTCCTATATGGATGAAATCAACATAAAAGCTTAACCAAATGCTCAAAATCATCAGGGTATTTTGGAAAGTAATCCTGACTCCAACCTTTTCAGTTCACTGGCATTGTGTTGCAGAACCTTGACAGCAACCAGTGATCCTTCCAGTTGAGGCAAATCTTGATAGCACAGGCTAGATCCAAGTTTATCACAGGATGCAGGTCGTTGCAACATTTCACAGACATAGACCTATGACAGGAAATAATAATCAATTTACTATTGTCACACTCACCTAACCCTGTACAGATGGATGGAAAGGCAATGTCAAAACAACAGTTCTCATTGTAAAAGTATTAAATGATTGGTGAACAGCTAGCTATTTAGCAACTGATTAAAATATATTGGTTGTCTCAAGTAAGTAGGGCCGTACCCAAGGGACGCCAGCGGGGCCTAGGCCCAGGGCGCAAATGTGGAAAGGGTGCAAATTTCAGGATGGAATAACTTATTATTTCATAAAATGCATTATTTTCAAAATGTGGGGGTGCCAAATTGATGTTACGCACAGGGCGCAATTAGCTAGGCTCAGGGCACAATTATAGCTCGGTACGGCCCTGCAAGTAAGTATTAGCAATGACAAAATAATTTCCCATATGTAAATCATGCAAAGTGCAAATGAAATGAGTAGTGTGCCTAAGATGTTCATATTAACCAGATGCACTTCAAACCTGATTTAAACAATGGATCTATAATGAACATAGACACTCAGCACACCATTAACCTACCAACCAAAGCAACAACTTACTTTTATCCACCATCAGCCAAATCAATGCCTTCAACATTTTCAATTTCATTGGCTCAAACTTGAAAGGAACATCAGAGTACGTCTAACGTATTTATATAGAATAAAACTTTTGTCCTTGAAGAGCTAACATATTTTTCATTGTTATGCTGATGAAGTTAAATGTATCATTGGCATTCGGAACGGAAGACCATACCTGACCGAAATGCCCTTCCCCAAGGGTTCGGATAAACTTCAGACAGCTACGTGGAATATCAATCACAGAAGTACTGTTGGAAGCAGTTGTAGGCAGCAACTGGAGGCTGGCAGGAGTGGAATACACTCCATCGACCGAGGACTCATCACTGACCATTTCGACCGCATGGTCCAGAGGCAAGTCTATGGTGGCATAAGGACTGACAAGGTTTGGAGACGAGATGAGAAGATCCGAGGCTGTGGCACAGTGGTCATCCTGCTGGCTGATGCTGTATGAAGGCACCGGATACGACGGACGGTAGCAGGCTGAATGGATAAGGTAGGACGAGGGATAGAGAAGGCTTGATGGACGACTTATGGAGGAGTTGGAAGGAGGATTGGTCAGCATGGCTGATGATTTCTTTGTCCCACATGGACCAGACGTACAGACCACTGCAAGACAACACATTAGAAATCAACTATGAATGTTATTCTTCTAAAAAAACAAAGTCAGACCAATTCTCTACCAGCCAAATTCTTCTAAAGTCATCAGAGAAACTCTTCAGTATCATTGCCACCAGTTCAATCAGCGAAGGGCGCAAAGAAACCATTCTTTGTAAGTGAACATCGAGTACATTTAGTAGACATCTTGCAGTCTCCATAATGAGCTGGTAATCGTTTATGGACGGCAAAGGATGAATGTTGAGTGAAGGTCAGGTGGCCTCCTATTCCATTAACAGTCGATCGCCCAAGCTGTGTTTGACCTCTTTTTCCCAACAGATCAATGTTTGTATTTTAAAAAGTCTTTTTGAGGTTTTATAAGTTGACAAACCTATATTAGTTACCTCAGTAACTGATTTCATCAAACTCCAGTTACTATAATCGGGAAAATAGCTGTCATTCTGCCCCTATATCATATTATTCTTGGGACTTTGGTGCTGAATCATAATATAGCTGCCATTTATGCCTAGATATAGAGTCAGTGATTTTAATTAACAGATTAAATTTTAATAATTTTTATTGATTAATTTCCAACTGTATGATTAATTATCCTACTTATGTCATGATGTCGAGCAGCCCATTTCTGGAATAAGCAATAATCGTGGTAAACAATGACAATGTAAAAGTTTGAGTGAAAAATTAAGTGACCAGTTACATTTCCATCAACATTTAAGGCAAATTCTGATGGAAGCGTCAAAGATCGTGAAAAAATTAAGTGTTTGTATTGCAATAAACAATTTAATTAAATTTTATTGTATATAGAAAGTAGTAACTACAGGAACAAAAACGTAGTTTTACAATTTGAACATTAGAATGTGGAATGATTGAAGATTTTTAGTTGTTGCAAGAAAGTGGTAGATTTAAATGTTTGCATTATTCTATAGCGATTGCATATGGCCTTGACCCTTCTCATTTTTCACCAAATTGATTGATTGAGATTCCTCACCAGCACCAATTAATTATTAATGGTTGTCAAGCTTTATGTAATAGATACCGAATTAATCAACTTTAATCGATTAATCAGCTAAATTTAGGACATTAATTGATTAATTTATTAATCAGTACCTGTCCTTATGTATCCAACTTACATTGTTTTTATTATACACTAAAATACCTATAGAATTATAACAAGGTATTTGACATTTCATGGATTGTATGCCATTGGTTGGTTCTTCACTTAACTGTATCCTATCCCTGCCATTCTCTGCCAACAGCACCAGTTGGCCATCAAATATAAGCACCTCAGTCAACAGATCTCTTTCAGATAATGATCGAACAGCTCATCAGTGAATCCCAAATATTATGCAATGATTCATGTAATCCGAGCACAGCTCCATTTCATGGAATCTACTCTCAAGTCCTCATAGCTCTGCACTGGTGAAAAAGAACAGTTATAAGTACCGATAAAAAGTGCATCCAATGTCCTTAGCCGGAAATATTGTAAAACACATATGATGTCCAATGACCACAGCTGACCAAACAACTGAAGAGGCCGGACATTCGTTGCAATGAAAACAATACCCCGGCTGATACAGTTATAGCAGCAGAGATCTGAGGGAAATCAACCTGAGGCAGGGCCATAAAACTTTTGTATGCAGCAAGCAGTAGAAATAACTAAGTGACAAGGCTAGACGTCGGCTGCCTATTGACACTTAACAGAATATGACTGAACTAAACGAACCTTAGACATCTTGCTGTCTGTTTTTAGTACCATTTTAGTGTATTCCACCCACAGACTATTTAATGCATTCATTCTCAGTAGGAATTGGTAGAGAGAATTATTGATCTGCAATGCTAAATACTCCTATATTCAGAAGTAATATCTGAACTGCTCTGCAAAGATCAGAGATTGCTCAATCATTTACTGCAAATTGTTCTTACGAAATAATTGAAGGCACACATTCTCGTTCCACTTACACTTGTGACGCCTGTAAAAGATGAGAAGTATAACGGAGCAGAGAACGACCAGAAGAACAGTAAGAACAATGATCATGACGACCACTGATCCGTAATCAAGGCCACTCCTGAGATCGGATCTCTTCCAGATCACTGCAGTCGTCGTTGATGACAGATTCTTCGATGAACCTGCAAACAAGAATAGAAATTGAACGTCATAATCACTGTCATCATCTTCATCATCTGCTGAACATCATCAACACTAGCACTGCTCATTCTGCTGCCAGGCAAATCCCATCATCTATATTTACTGCAATAATTCACTCAGATGAGTGCTCAATTGTGCATGCAGTCCGACAATTAAGTGACGATGATTTATATAATGATAAGCCTAGCACAGGCAAAATTTAGTGCTATCTGGTAAATAAGAACAATTTTATATCATATCTCAGCAAGAAAAGGGTCAAGGACAGAAATAGGGGAAAGGTACAAATAGATATCTATAGGATATATAATATGTAGACTATCTGGCAAATAATATGAACATATACAGGTAGAGACAGGTAAATGGGAAGAGGAAGAAAGGTATACAGAGTAAGGAAGACGGAATGAGAGAGTAAATGAGAAGCAACATGGTAGGCTAGCTGTACATCTGGTTTCCTTACTCTGGACTGTAATCTTTGGGGTCCCTTCATTGTCATAGAGGACCTGGTTTTTCTGAGGTGGCTGAAGAGTGTTGTGTTCAGATAATTTCTTAGTGGGATGGTCTTCAGTGGACTGCCTGGAGACTGAGATGACTGTCATCTGGTCGGAAAAAAATGCCAGATGATCCTGTTCACTGACATCTGCTCTGGAAACTTGATGGACAATTTCTGTAAAAAAATATAAATTTTCAGGGTCATAGCGTGCAAGTAAGAACAAGCGAAAAACAACTTTAAAATTAAATAATCTGGGTTTACAGTGACCAAAATACTCCTACAGCTTTGATGTATCATGATTTTACATTACCTGTTAAACATCTGCATGTAGAGCAGTACCAATATCACATGCTGCCAATAATGCTGATATCATGTATAGCCGATTATTGAAAAAGCCGATACCAATTATAGCTGAAAGCGAAAACCACAAAGTATGCAGAATATATGACGTTTCTGAAAGGTTGAGAGTCTTATATTTAGGGTGAATTTAGATAAAAATTCACTGAGTAAAATGACTGAAGAAGTAATTTAAGAAATTGCAAAAACTCCGTGGATATTAAATTGACTGAATAAGTGATTATAAAAAAGGACAACTTACCTGACTCAAATTGAATTTCACTAATCATAATCCATTTGTCGTCAAAAAATAACTCAAGTTTCACAAATTGTCCAATGTTATTGTTCAGTGAAATCTTAATAGGTCTTGCATATTCCATCTGAGCATCTCGAGCGTACGTGTATTCAACTGAGGGTGGATTCGGAAAGACCTTCTCCTCCGAATTGAAATAGATCTTGGCCAATCGGAAAACTCTGACATCTTTCGAGAATTTGTTGTTGCAGTGAATCTGAACTGTGGAGAAGTTCCTCACGGCATCGAACTTGAAAACAATGGAAAGAGGTCGACCGGAGAATGAGTCGTTCCACCAGCCAATCCATTTGGAGCCTTTGGTGGAATGGTCAAGAGGATCCAGTCGGAAGTTGGCTTGTCCCTCTTCTCCGTCCATCAGCTGACCAAGTCCATCGTAGAGAATATCCTTGCTTGCACTGCCATCGTATGTCAGATCCACAAGATCAAGATCAGAACCATATCGCTGACCTTGTGGTACATCGTATGAAACCACTCCATCTTCAAAGAAGAAAATCAAAGACTTTCAGGAAGATCTGATGCAGCATTTATGTTAATTGGATTGGAATTTATTTTTTACAGCAATGGCAAAAAGTTACATGAAGCCAGATTGCAGAAATAGACAAGTGGAACCCCGACATCTGCTTGCCTTTTTATCAGACGCAATAAATTTTGATCCTGCTTTTATTTAATCTTATTTATCCAATGATAGGTATCTACTCCACTCTAGATACGATGCTGTTTCTGAGTGCTTTTATTTCTACTTTCTGTTACTCTTACTATTACTGTACTGTAGTTGTCTCTGACCTGTCCATGGACACCCGTATAGTTCGACACGAAGGCAGACAATTTTTGGATGTGTGCTGATGGGAATGAAACGAATTCTGCGAGCGATCATTGGAGGCTGAACCTCTCTCATCTCAGCAATGTATGTGTTGGAGTTGCCCTGAAAAATCTAAACAGCCAACCGACACGATCAAAAACAAAGTCTTACCTTCACAAGGAGGAACATAGGGAAATCCACTGGGATTAGGAATATCTCATATCTTTGAGCAAACCATTTGCATCATTGCAGCAACTGAAATGTGCTATATATATATATAATATATATTATATATATAGCGCATTTCAGTTGCTATATATATATATATATTAACTATCTTGGTATATACATAAAACAAAAACATGGAGTCATAAGCAGATGAACTCGACTTCACTAACGCGCAGTGAATTAACATATGCCAGAATAACTTAACCTTGCTTATGCACCCATAGACGCTCAAGCACCGATAGAGACTCAGATGTAGCAGTCATGCAGACATTTGTTGTCTGAGAAATAATAATAAGATGAGGAAGAGGATCACTCTCGTATTCCACTGGGATTAGGGGCTTTATGAATGAATCATTGCAGCAGCCGGCTTAGAATGAGGAAAACGAAGAGATTCCTCTGAAAAAATAACAATGCTTTTATATCTTGGCTTCCGTTCTCCCTCTATTATTTCTGTCCCTCCTTCCACCTCTGTCGTCTTTGTGCCACCATCCTCCCTTCCCTCATTCAGTCTGCTCAGCCAGATATCTTTGTGACCTCAACAAAGACAGATTGAACGAAAAGCATCAGAGTAAATTACATGCACTGAACAAACTGCACATCTTCATCGCCTAGGTGTTGAATACTGGACCCTATATTGGAGAAAGAGGACCACCTCCCAAACAGAGGACAAAATGAATTTAGAGTACAAAAGAGAATTGTTGCTAATTTGTCCACGTACATCTGCTCCAGCCCATTAGCACGAGATGTTCGCAATTCTCCAAGGACATAGCGCAGGCAATGGACCATCAATTACATCAAGCCCAAGCAGAGAAAGCACAGGTTGTGATTGGCAAGTTTTATCATCTCCAGCACAAATTTACAGTATAACACTGTACGACCTGGGTAGCAACAAGCTAATATGTCAGACTTCCCTTCATCTCACTATTTATATATGTCAGTGTATGTTAACATCTATATAAGAAACTCTATTAAGATGCAATATGTCCATTCATTTCCCAAGCTGTGAAATGATTGATACTACGCAAACAAACATCAATTCCAACTCAGCACTAGGCATCACCCAATTTCAATCAAATTCAAAATTCATCCCATCTGCAGATCTGACTTCTATAGCACTAGGCAAAGATTTGAGAGTATGCTAATTTTGATAAATAACATATAATCGTAGCTTAAGTTCCAGGAAGAATCATATACTTAATAATAATATTGCAAATTGATACATCTTGATCTTAACTCCATTTAGAGTAAAAAGCAGATGGCATTTCTCAACAGCAAAAACTAAATTTTTGTAATATATTCCCCAATGCGTATTTTGACCAATAAAAGCTTATTTTACAACTGTCTTTTGTGCAAAAAAATATATTAAGAGCATCAAGCACTTTAGTGAAGTTTGTAAAAGATAGCATCCTCTTTAATACAGTCTTACCTCTTGCCCTCTCCGATTCTTGAAACGAATCCACGGTCCACCGTCCTCTCTCTGATACTCCAACCGATACTGGTCAGTATGCTCAGTACCCTGTAACAAATCAGTGCTCATGGAAAAGGACAATGGAAGAATATTCCAATAAAAAAAAACTAGAGTTCCAATGGTGATAAATTTTGCATCCAATAAACCTAATACAAGATAATCTTAGTCATAATCTCTAATCATCTAAAGCTCCACTTGAAAGCCAAACACAGGGCACCAGCCTAATTTGCGGCAAATCAGAGGGGTTGTCAAAAGGGTAGTCCGAGGGAGGTTCCCAGAGGGTTAGAGTAGGCAGAGTTGCTGTAGATGCGGGTGTTGTTTTGGTTGAGCATTGGACAGTGGACGATCAGATGAATCTGGGTTTGAGTTCTTCAAAAGGTTATACTTACGTTCCGAATGAAAAACTCGATGGTGATGGACAGAGGAGCCTAAGACAGATAAGTGGGTGATAAGCCATGATGGTGGAGGAACCGAAAAACTGCTTAATTCAGGAATCAAATCTTTCCAGAGACGAGGTGCTGCGTACAATAGATATGGCTCAGTTTGAAAACTTGAGGTTAGAAGTGACTGGGGTCAGGTAGAGCGGGTTGGCTCAGCTGGAGGTTATAATAAATACGTTCATTATTAAGGCAGAAAAGATTTTATTTGCAGTCAGAATGCTTATTTAATTAATGCTTGAAATAATAGAAACTATTATAAAAAATTCAGTCTATTTGCTGCAAGAACATTCCATTCCTAAAAGAAATGAATTGAGATGATTATATAAAAATCAAAGATAACATATTGTGGGATATAAATAAAAAGAAATGTCCAGCTGAGACTAGATTCAAAGTTACTTTGGCACATCACCCAAAACCTCCAGGACAAACAAGTCAATTACTCAGCACAGGGATGTAAAAGAATGTGATTGAACATAAGCCTAAGACCTTGGAAAAAACAATAACATAACACTCATGACAGGTGTGTAAACATACCTGGCCATTTCCAAATCGCCCTTGAGTTTCAACCATTGTGATAACTTTGAGCTGACGAAGGTCAACTTCAAGGTATTCATAGGTTTCAGATGAGATTGGCTGCTTTGGACACCAGGCTCCATCGCCATTCTCCATTCGAATTCTAGAAACATTTGAATCCTCTGAGAACCAATTCATAACAAAACCAACACCTCCGGTCCAACAAAAGACAGAGACACCTCAATCAAATTAAGCTTCAGGTCAAAGCGAATCCAGCTGTAAACGCCTGCTCGTCTTCTCTCTTCCGAAACTTACTACTATTGTTTCTTCTCCTATCCTACGCACATCACCCCTCTCCTCATCAATCTTCTCTTATTTTCTCTTTATCACCTCCTCCCTTATTTTCTGGTACACAGTTATCTCCCATCCTACACGGTTATCTCCTACCCTCTTTTCAAATGCTGTTTCTCCAACTGTATCTACAACGGTCTGGCGCCATTGCTCTCCCTAAACACCAATTCATATTTTCAAATAAACATAATTAGCCGTTCATATTACTATCTGCAAACACAATCTCGACATCCACGCCTCAAAATAACTAATATAATCATGGGCGGCCTGCAGGAATTTTGTAAGGAGGGACAACATTTTTAAATTGTTGGCACAGAGACTAACGAGGGTAAAGCAAATGATAGGGTCGCCATCGGGGAGCGAGCCGCTCCTGCGACTACAGAGTCGGGTTCAGGTCCCAACAGCATTTGATATGAATATGGGCCTGTTATTGGCATTCTCAGATCCGTTATTAGCTATATTCGAACGTTTATTTAAAACATAACTGTCAAAATTTCAATGTTTTATATATCTTTCATTTTAAGGTCATCTTAACTAGCTTTGAAATAAATGTGGAAAACATCATATGCATGCATTGTATAGATGCCATTTGCCCCTATCCGAATGCTCATGAACATAAGGAGAATATAATTTTATTCTTTCCAATCCATTGGACTTATAAAAAAAATTGAAAAACAAAGCAAAAAGATCAAGAAACACAGGACACAAAAACTAGGCATGGAGTATTTAAAAAAATAAAAATCAATAAACTAGAATCAGCAAACATCACCATAAGGTTTTCATGCCCCACTACCATTACTATGACCCTCGCTAAAATAAACAATAAGCAATGATCAACCAGTGTAACTTCATTGACACTGCAAATGAGGGGCATCTATGCAAGAACTACATTATTTGCCAACGTTTAGCCCACAATCTGGAATCACCTTTCTCCATGTAACCCTTCCAAAGTGTCAGGTGCCCCACTTATGAGGTTTATTTCAGCGTGGTACTTAACAAATGTCAGATTACAATTACAATACTCCATTCATTCACACCTATGGCCTTTTCTGATGAAATCCAAAAGCTGTGAGAATGAATTAATCTTCTGTGCATAGGGGATGATGAATCACATCCATCGACTATTCATCTACAGCTAAAGAGGTCCTAGTAAATCCCCGATTGGTGCTGCATTGAATTTTGCTGCTTTGTTCTTATGATTATACCATTAGAACCATTAAATGTTAATGATACCGTGGGATTAGTTAAACAATTATGATGGTGGTGAGGATAGCCATGGCAAATGACAGTGCCATTTAGCAATAGTAGTCCATGGCAGGTCCGTATTCACACACATATATATATACATTTATATATATATATACACTTGCAGGCACACACAAACACATGCACAAACCCACACATAAGCGCGTGCGCACACACTAGGCCGCCTTTCATTTAGGCTGCTATAAATACTTTTGTCTGGCATAGGCTTGACTCTCATAGTGAACATCATTGTTGCAATCATCACTTATTGTCATTGGTCATCATCGTCGTCGTCGTTGTCGTCGTCGTCGTCATCATCATCATCATCATAACCACCACGACTCATATTCCTGGAAAGAAATTTAATAGTTAACAAAACTAATGCACAATATCCAATATCTCTTGCATAATAAATGTATTTGGGAAGACAGAAGAATGTCTTATTCAGCATGAAGACAACAAGCTTCATTGTTTACCTTTAATAAACACTCATAGTATTATGATCACCTCAGTACAGTCGGACAGTCCTATACAGGCAAAGCTTGGGATAATAATAAAACAAATGACGTGGTCAAGTAGGAAGAGTGCTTCTGCAGTGCTAGTTGCACCTGTGTCATTGTTTTACCTCACGGCATATCTGTACATTATGCTGACGAGTGCCAGGCACTTACGAGTTTCCCTGAAGAGCTATGCAGTACATAAATTTCCCATTACATCTTGAAATTATCAACATAGACGATAACAACAAAATTATACACATTTCACCTACAATGCAAAACACCATATCTCAGGTCTCCTCGTGGCAACTGTCTCTGGCCTTGTCTCTGTCCCTGTCTCTGTCCATGTCCTTTCTTTGTCTTGTCTCTGGCCTTGTCTACGGCCTTGTCTCTGGCCTTGTATCTATCCTTGTCTCTGGCCTTGCTCTGTCCTTGTCTCTGTCCTTGTCTCTGGCCTTGTCTCTGTCCTTGTCTCTGTCCTTGTCTCTGGTCTTGTATCTGTCATTGTTCCTCTGGCCTTGTATATGTGCTTGACTCTGTCCCTGTCTCTGTCCATGTCTTTGTCTGTGGCCTTGACTCTGGCCTTGTCTCTGGCCTTGTCTCTGGCCTTGTCTCTCTTTTGTCACTGATGCATCATCGCCATCTCTCTTCTTGCCTCAACAATATGTCTGTCTTCCACTTTATTTGCATTTTACTAATTGCATTCAGAAATTTGAACTGCATTGAATCAATCAGGCATTGTATTCAGAGGTGCATTCCATTGTAGACTAACTGATATAATAACAAGAATCAATAAAAGTCACTAAGCAACGAAAATTTTGTCAGATCAACAATTATTCTGGAGTATAGTCTAGTTTTCTGGTGTCACTGTGCTATATACTCTTCCACTAGTTCTACATGTAGAGTCGAATTTGTATAAGCAAAAAATCAGAATTGTTGCCTAACTCACAAGTGGAGACAATAATGCAAATGACAATGCTGGCATTGTTGCCAACCCTGTCGCTCTCACTCTCTCCCTTCTCTACCTGTGTGTCTATCTGTCTATCTGTTTCTGTCCTTCTATGTCTCTGTCTGTCTGTCTGTCTGTCTCTGTCTCTCTCTGTTCATTCACTGATACTTGTCTTTGTCCTGCCTGTTGGCTGCTGTCCTTGTCTCTATTTTGTGCCAGTACTCTTAAGTGTCTCTCACCTGCCACTGTTGGGTCCTCGTCGTTTCATATCTACAGAGGAGCTGGCTGATAGCGCCGAGTCCTCAATATCTCCGTTCTGCATCCCAAGTACAGCGTCGCATTTGGCTGTTTAATAAAACTGATTTATTAGAACAATATAACAGCTCACATGCAGTTGATAAGAACTGAAAATTAAAAATTAATTAGACCAATCGAAAAATTGCATGTAAAGAAAAATCAGGATTAAACGTGATCGTTAGTCAGCCACTAGATATTTACAAGTATATTTATTATTTAAATAATAATAAACTGTTTAGATTAGAGCTTGCTCTCAATGCCTTTCAGAAATAGACAAGATTAGAAGACTAGGATTAAAACAGCTCATTATCTCAGAGTTATTTGGTGCAAAACATACGGCTATAATTAGCAGTCAAGTATTGTTTTTGCTTGACTCAGAATTGGAGCCCTACATCTTTGAACTATAGCTGTCTAGCGTTAAACCACAAAGATCAACCAGTCCCAGTGGAAACAGCTTATGCACTGGAAATGGGGAAGTAATCCTCAACCTTTCTCCTTTTGCTGGTCTAAAGAAAACAATAAAACCCAGGAGAGGGTGAAAATCATCCATACGAAGGCAATGAAGTGTTGGTACCACTGATCCATGGAAGCTGGTTATGAATATGACGCTATATAAATATGCATAAGGCCAAAGCAACCCCATACAAGTAAAGGCTTCTAGTAAACCCGGCCAATCAAAGACAGCATGACCGTGGATAGAATAGATTACTTAGAGACGGACCGTCATCATAGTCCGGCTGAAATCCCAGTTTAATACCTTATAAGCAGGAAAGGCATGTGAACACAGGAAAAGACATGGAGGCGTAGGATCATGGACAGTATGAGATGGAGTAGGTGGAGGACAAGGAGAAGGAGGAGGCTGGGGTAGTAGTCAGCAACTTGGCACTGACAGCCCAGAATTGATGGTAATTAGGAAGCAAGTGACAGCCTGAGCCTGCTCACAGCATATCCCATATCAGCTGATAGATATCTCCTCTTACCCAAACAAATCCTGCTGATAGCAAGTGAAGGGAAGCCAGCTGGGCCAACTACATGCCAGAGTCAACAATCCTCTGACCCATACACTACAATGGCAACACCAAAGACCGGCCAGTCTATGGCTGTATGCCATAAGCCACCATCCCAGGAAGACAATGCCTTTCATATGATGACACACCATGACAGATGACTGCTAAGAAAACATCATCATACACTGCTAGGATGACTGTGATTACAGCCATGACAATAAACGATGATGCTTTAGATAAAGATAGTTATGACAATGAAGCAATGAGAGCAGTGAAGGAATAAAAAATTATTCTGAAGAAAAGATGTGGAAGCAGCTTAGGGAAAAGGAACTGATAAAGAAATATGGTGGTAGAGACTGAGGCTGACGCCTCCTTTTCCCTATGTGAAGTATATGGACCAAAGGATCCTTGAACACGTCACCTGCGGAGTACAGCCAGAAAGGTGCCCATCTATTTGCATGGCAGACATACACTGAGACTGACACACAGACAGAAAGACACAAAGAAGAGTATCGGCAGTAGGTCACACACACAGACAACGATGTAGAGATACCCAGTTAGAGATGGAACCTTCAAATGTCGACTGTGGAGTAAATCATGGCAGAGAGGTGCAGGGAGTAACTCTACCCTTGTCAATTAACCCCCAGGGGATCACATAAAAGTCTCCCACTGACCCAAGGAGGTGATAATCATCCCAGAGGAAAGGTTACCACTGGACGGCATCAGCATTCTATCCATCTGTCTGTCTTTCTATACTCCTGGATCCGTCCAACAGTGTCTACTCCGGATCTCTTTGCTGCCACTTTGTCCCTGTGGAGTTGATGCTTTTAGCTCTTTCAGGTGACACTAATGTAAGTGGATGATACTCACCACTTTTCTCACTAATATCAACATCGGAAATGGCACGAAATAAAACCTCTGACTTATGCAACTAATAACCATAGACGATATTTTCGTAAGAGGTCACTTCACTGCCGCATCATGGACTAAGAATGGAAGAACGCATGTGTCCTGTAAGCCCTTTGCTATGTAACGCCTACATATATATACTTACGACAAGCAACATTACAAGGGCAATTATGTTTCACCATTTCTACTTCAACAAGGTGAATAAGCGAGTCTCCTTGATGCGGATTTGTGTCACATTGAGAAATTTTGAAGGTTTACATTTACATCAAATCTTCAACCTTAGACCGTAACGTAACTCGTATTGTCTGAAAAAGTTTCCATTCATGATCAAAGCTCATCAAATGTCAGAGTTATTTTGAATCGCTTTGTGGAACTGACACCATCTTCATTACTCACACCATCTTCCATTCTTAATCTGGTCCTCACTGCCCCAGTGTCTTCACTCAGTCAAACTATTATTCAATTAGTTAGTCAGTTGAATTCCAATACTTCAGTGGCTTACAAGGACTTGCCTTTCCTGCATGCCTGCCCACACAAGGTCCATATGGAACCCATATTCCCACATGGGACCTTATATGATCCATATGGGTCATAGATAACATAATGTTCAGAGTTTCTGAACCAATTTGCATGGAGAGACGACGAGCGGCAACGTTCCCAACAAACAATAACTCCACCACCCATTGATTCAAGTAGAATAGGTCGTCACCTGTCAGTTGGTAGATCAAAGCAGTTCCCACCAGTGACTAAGGATCAAAGCAACTCTTATTTAAGACCAGCCTGGCTCTGCTTATAGAGGAAAATCATCAGGCTGCAGTTGATGTATGATGGTGAGTGGATCCCAGATCCCATGGATCCCAGATCCAGTGGATCCCATACTGGACTGACCACACTTAAGAAAGCCCATCCTTCCTCAAACAGTCAAGTGGACAAAGATTCTAGATATATATATATATATATATATATATATATATATATATATATATATATATATATATGAAGAAATGGTCAAAACCTGCAAAATCCACAGCAAATACGAATAATAGTTAGAAATGGAGCTCCTGCGTTGAACACGTCCTTTGAAACTTCCTTCGTTCTCACTAATTACCCTCTCCCAAGAATCCTTGTTCTTCTCCCATGACCTCCAGCTGGTTCTTCCTGGTCATTGATATCCTGTGTCCTATTAGGATTAGATCAGAGGAGGATTGGGGGTTAGGGAGAGGTTGGGGCATACAGAGTGGCAGATATGTCAATACTAAATTAGTCTGACCATTCTGATCTATAGGGTGTCATTTGTAGATGGTAATGACCGGTCAAACAGAGGTGCTAAGTAATTATCTGTTGGACAAGATGAGCAACCAATGTATAATTAATCCTCAAACATGAGCTGGACCTAGAAGACTATCCAAGTCAGCAGCAGCAACGGCAAGGCGACGGATGTAGAGACGTAGACAGGGCTGACAGGCAGAAGTAAAGAACAAGAGGGAAGGTGCAGGAGGCACATGAAGACAGATAAAGGAACTGGCAGAGAAAGAGATGGAAACAAAGGCAGAAGAAATGAGTCATCTGTTCAGCAGAAGGTGTGTTTTCGATAGCCAATCAGAAGGTCTCATTTGATTCAATGTTCTCTGGAAAAGACCTGCTTTATAAACATCACAATTGCCTCCATCTCTCCCCATAGCAACAGGAGAATTAGCAAGCACGGTAAGAGCATCCCAACCAAGTTGCCCGTCTTCCTGTTGCAGAAAACGGATTGGTTGAAGGCAGGCTATCTGTCTATTCCCTGAGGCCATTTAATTCAGGAGATGCTCTGACTTCACTAATTGACTCTCAATTCCTTGGTACTAATCTAAGACTCCAATCATAATACTTCAAATTGCTACAATTTATTTCCATAAATGTCTCTTTTCTTCTTTTCCTTCATCCTCATCTTCTTCTTCTTCCACCACCTTCTCCTCCTCTCCTCTTCCTTCTTTACCAGTGCTCTCTGAAACAAAACACTATTATATCTGAAACTTTAAACCTTAAACAGTAAAATACCCTCAAAGAACTCAGACAGGGTATCAAATGCAGCTGCTGATGGGGTCCTAAACTTGACACATACAAACTACTATCAAAGCCATAAATCTTTTATAAACAACCTGCTCCCCAAGATAATCAAGCAGGGCATTAGGGTCCAGAATATTTTACACAGATTATATACGTACACATTAAATATATACAAAATATATCCATACATTATATATATATACACAAAGTATTGATAACTGTCCACACTTTGTTCTAAGATGCTGGACTGTGAAGACTGATCTATACCAGCATTCTGTATCTGTCTGTACCTGTCTGTATCTGTCTTCACCCTCTGGTTTCTGGCACCAGGAGATGGGCACAGAATCAGCAGCAGCAGCATTATCAGTAAAAAGCAGCAACAACACTTCTTCAGTCAGAGTCACAATGGCCTATTTCGCTTTTTAGATTTTCCTGTTAACCTTAGTCTGCAATCTGTATGTTGCTGGTGTTGGCGGTTGAGGTGTTGGTGGCTGAGGTGGTGGGTGATAGTAGTGGTGGTGGTGATTGAGGTAGTAGTAGTGGTGGTTGAGGTGGTGGTGGTAGAGGTGGTGGTGGTGGTGGTGGTTGAGGTGGTGGTGAAAGTGGGATGGGTGGTGGTGAAGCACATAATCAGTTGAACACTTGACAGAAGCAACAGTTCACGGGTTGTCATCTGTATGGTCAAAAGGGAGGACATACCTGTGGTCTTGACCTCCAATTTAGGACATAACTCATCTCCAACATAGATCGCATCAGTCCTAGACCAAAAGGTCAGGATGTTTAGGACATTTGCTACTGACGTAAAAACGGTCATTTGGGCGTTAACGATAACACTGCATGTTTACATGTTTACGATGAGCAAAAGATTTTTGGAGTGAATGAGGACTCAAGGAAAGTGTTACGAGTTCGAGATATGGTTTTCATCGACGAGTTCAGCTGATCAACCCATCTGAATCGTCTACGTTCTTAAATCAAAAATAACTCCACCCCTTAAAGTATTCTGGTAGTGTCAATTCCAAGCAGCCTGGATATAGAAAGAGGGCAACGCTTTGTTGTGACACTGTATCTATAATGACAGTCTATATTCTAAGTCAATCTGAACTGCATCGTTATCACAATTCAGCTGCATTCCGGTTCATTAGTCATGACAATGGAATATAATAAAGGAGCTGTATTAATCATATATTTGCAATCGTTTTTATCAATTTGTATAACCCTGAGTAGTAGTAGTAGTTGTTGTTGTTACAGTTTAACACTTTAACACACTGTGTGACAAGAAAGATCATTAGTATCACCCTCCTCCATTACCCGGACTTGGACTGGCACCGTTAGGTTAGGAACAGTGGCGGATAGGTCTAGGCATTTATAGCAGGTGTCTGTCTGTGCTGTGTACAAACTGTACATTAAGATTACAGACAGTGCAGAAGCAGTGTAAAAATACGGTAATGGAGAAGGCGAACAGCAGGAAGGAATTACATAACTGGTAAAAAAAGTGAACATGAGAAAACGACCTCTCACTCAGAGAGGCACCACAAGCTGATAATAATCTCTTCATCTCTCCCTCTTCCTCCTCTTTTACCTCTTCGTCCTCCTCATCCTCTTCGTCCTCCTCTTCATTCTCCTCCTACTCTTCATCGTACTCCTCCTACCTTCATTCCTCTTCTTGTGCTCTTTCCTTTTCAGGAACTCTCTTCATACACTGATCAATCATCTCTCCCCATTCCTCTGCCTACAGGGGCATCCTCCCCAAACTTCTTCTTCCCTTTCCCAGGCATGTTGTTCTGTTTCCCATTTTTATTTCCACTACTTCTCTTTCACCTGCCATTAATTTCCTCTATGTCTCACTCCTGTAAATCCTCCTCTTCTTCCCACGGATGCTACACCTCAATTTCTTCCTATCGTCATCATCAAGCGGTAAAAATAAGCACTATATATATATATAAAGTGGTAAAAATAAGCACTATTATATATATATATATATATCCAGCAAAATCTGCTTCACATCCTCTTTTAGGCAAGAGCCATGCTTTAGCTTTGAGCCAAGGCAGTCTTGAAGTTGTCGGTACCCAGGTGTTTCTGTTTAGTTCAGAGGATGTAAGATGAGGGGATGAACTGCAGAAGCATCCAGCACTGGCTTAAACGGCCAGCATCCTCTACTGCGCAGTAAGGCATCATCCTCTTCTGTTTTGCATCAGTGGTTTATGAGGGCATATCAGGCAGCATCTTCATCACACTGCAGCAATCATCAACTCAAATGAAAACAAACTGCATCTTCAAGGAATCCTGGAGGCCTAAAACAAACCCGCAGCAGCAGCAGCAGAGAGGAGGCGATTACGTGACATCTGCAACTGCCTTTCAACAGCCCATCATCGCCTATACACAAGACTCATCATCCTCTCAACCCATGGATGATATGCCTCGATATGACTTACATGGCTTTATACCCAATCGAACTGCATCATTCACCACCCCCACCACCACCACCACCCCTACCATCATCATCATCATCACCATCATCATCATCCTCTTCATCATCACCATCACCACCACCACCATCATAGCAATGAACGGAAGATGATCGACCACTAAATCACTTCTCACCCTGCACTCACATTTTTATGCATTAACTAAACTGCTCTATTGGCATGTATGCGCCTAACATCTTAAACCTGACCACTGAAGACGCATTAAAAATCTAAATATAAAGGAATGATATCATAATAAAATGGAAATATAGTTTCAGTTTATTCTTATTCCCAATGTCAATGTTTAATCCGGAACTATTTTCTAAAATCTAAATTCCTAAATAAAGTTTTTAAGAGCATCCAACATAATAAACTGTTTGGATTTGTTTCTGCATCAACGTATGTTAGTGATCTTGCTTAATAACATTCCAAGACAGACGTTTGACGGACTGAGCGAGCGAGCGAGCGAGCGAGAGAAAGAGAGAGAGAGAGAGAGAGAGAGAGAGAGAGAGAGAGAGAGAGAGAGAGAGAAAGAGAGAACACTCTGGATTGGTTGGTTATTCAAGGCAACATCTGCTGGGATGAGAGCGGACAGAGAGAGAAGAGTGGGGAGGGAAGGTTGATGGAATGTCGAGGGGTAATGAGAAGCTGATGACCGCACCACTGACCTCATGTTGTGCTTCACTGATCGCTAGGACGGAACTGTGTGCTGAGATTTGTAAATTACATCTAAGATCTCTTTAGTGATACACCATGGACTGACTGTTACAATCCGGTTCTCAATCCAGTTGGACAGGAAGTTTTGACCAGCGATTCTACACAAGGACCTTAAATGGCCTGACAGCATTCAATTGGCAGTGGTGATGAAGCAGGATTTAATTTGGTCAATTTATTGAAAAGATAAGGACGTACATGTCAGTATATGCTGTCAAATTTGTGTTTGCCCATTAATTCATTACGACCAGGTGTACAACTGTGCATTAATAAAATGCTACAACTAATACCTACATCATAATTATCATTATCAACACAGCTATTGCTATGAGATTCTTGTAAGGAGCTACAAAATTAGAAACTCAGATACACAGCTTCTGGGCAACAGGGTTTGACTAGAAATCTTCAGTTACTGAAGGGTGGCTAGGTTTATCCCCAGTTACATGGGTGAAAAGACAAACATCCACCATGCCCCAAAATACTAATAGCTCATCGTCATCCTCACTGATCATCTGTCATTGAAGAAGCAGATTTTATTAACTTAATAAGCTGCTTTTATTAGATGGACAAAAAATGGACAAAAGATGGACAATTAAAAGGACAAAACCATCAGTCCAATATTTCAAGCATACATCAAATTTTAAACAATAACTTCAGGCAAATATTAGGATAAGACAAAATATTAAATTTATGGACATTCTTCAAATTCAGCAGCCTGGCTTAAAAATTAAGTGACTAGGATAATGGGAAATATTGACAACTGACAAGATTGTATATATATATATATGCTCCATCCCCTTATATGTATATTATAAATATATAAATATATATATATAAATATATAAGGTGATGGAGAAGGCTTTGCAGAGAAGAAGTCAAGATGGAACTTGAGTGGCATAAAATCCTATGGATACGTGAAGCTCTACTTAATAATAGGTTAAAGACTGGAAAGGACTTCTCCTGGACTGGAACATTTTCCCTCTCTGCACTACAAGACCACTCAGAAACTAATAATTTCATCACTCTCCGCTGATTACATCTTCTACCTCGATTTCATACTTCCCCGTAGCATCCCCCTTCATCCTCTCGCCCCATCCCTTCCTCCCTCATCCCACACCCAATGCTATTCAACAGCTGAAATTGCAATGCAATATGCAGGTGATGCAGGTTTACCACCTGCTACCCAAGGTTCACAATGAACAAAAGACGAGACAGCAATTAAAACCACATCCGTCCAATTGTGCCACCAGCAGAATGGAGATTGATAGACGAAGGAGAAGCGACGAACCGACGACGACGACGACGACGCAAGATTACGGGAATCGGAGGGAAGATGGAAGGAAGGAAGGACGGGAGAAGGAGGAGAAAGAGGAGACAGAAAGCGGCAGGCAGTCACCGAGTCTGCTGCTGTTCACATTGATGCAACAAAAATGCCAGTCACATTTTCCAGGATTATTCCACTGAAGAAGCTTTTACAGTTGAAATCCTCGCCTCTGCTCCGGCGCAATGCTATTCTGGAGCAACTAACTGGACAAGAAAATAAAAGCAGAAGAGAAAGTGGCAGGAGAAGGAAGCGGACAGAACACGAAGAAAGGCGAGAGAGAGAGGGAGAGAGAGAGGGAGAGTGAGAGATGAGTGTACATTCGTTTCTCAATTGGCTTTGGCAGATGTAAACCAGTGGAATGGTCGAGTAGCAAGACTGCAACAAGACAGAGGGATGGAATGGACTGGACTTACGAATGTAAAAACAATGCCTTGCTAATTAGCATGGAAAAGAAAATAGGTTGCAATGAAAGAAGATGTACGAAAATACGAAGGGCTTTGGAATTTATTTGGTTAACTAGTCGCATTCAAAAACAAGTTCTGATTTATTTATGTTGGCTTGAGTTTAGTTCATCATGTTCCTCAGTCTTTTATGGACTAAAATGTGAACATAAGTAATAAGTTAAATTTATTTCTGGTTATCATATCTGCCAAATTCCGTGATAAAACATGGCTTCCTTACTAATAACATCTGAGCTGTATTAGAAGTGTCCATAGTGTCAGTAAGAAGGTCCCACTTAAAAGAATAAGGCAATTGCTGCACAGAAGGCAGAACGAAGATTTGAACTGTTAAGTAGGGCCCACTCAATTGTGCAACACCTCTATAGGACAAATTTTATGTACTGTTCTAATGTCAAATTTTCCTGTGAGTTCTAGCCAGGCCCCTGACCTCCAGAGAATCATTAAAAAGAGGTTAATAGCTCAATCACTACCCTGACTGACCTAGGTTGTATTAACATTGAAATAAATTCCTTAGCAGAATGACCATTGACCACAGGTCATGAAGGTAACAATTATCCTCCAAAGGAGTCTAACTAGCTTCAAGCATGACCACATGTAATACATCCCAGACACATTGTTATCACTTAAGACTTTAGGAAGGAGCTGCATTCGCTTCCCAGTTGACTTAATAATACACTCTCTGAGCTGCATTCACTTCCCAGTTGCTTTTAGTTCACTCTCTAAGCTACATGTACATTTGCTTTTCAGTCGCTTTTAGTACACTCTCGTTGTAAAAGTATTAGTCAAAGAATTTGAACTAACTAATACTAAATGAGATGATAAACAACTATCCTATAGACCCATACGACAAAGTACAGATGTCAGATTCACTGGCACGAAAAGGAAATTAAAATTTTACAGGAAATTAAATTCCCTTCAAAAACTAATCAAAGATTCTATTTCTACCAAGATCATAATATGAGTTTGATTGATAACAGGGCAGTTATTCTGCAGAAACATCTGACAATGAAGCAATAAAAGTAGACGACCGTTTCAAATTATGTTTATGGCTTATTATCCTAGTGGTGGATATTAAAAAGCTGGAAGAGAACAAGAGCCATCCACAGAGATGGAATGAGACATGGAAAATGGCATCAGTGTATAATTAGCACAAAAGCAGTGTTTAATATGTCACGAAATTGATTTGGTTCCACAGAACTGAGTGGTGCAAAGTAGCCTCAAGCAACGGCTGTGTTGCAGGCCGGCATTCCTTCTTTCCTAACTCACTCCTTCTATCCTTCCCTCTCTCCATCCATCCATCCATCAATCCATCCATCCATCAAAATTCTTCATACATGACCTTAATCCCTAGGAAGGAATAAATAACACACGTCCCCATGTAATCTAATTAGCTAAAGTTCCTTCTACCTCAGCATCCGACATAAATTACGGAACAGAAGAATGAATCCTAACTCCAACCAGTCAAGCTAACAAAACAAAACCACATTTTCCATGGGCGGGGGGAACCAATCATAAAACAAATGCCGCAGGTGCTATCATTTATCCCACAATACAAATCACTGCACAGTCAGTCTTAGCTAATGCACATCCACATAGAATAATTCATCACGACTTTTTACTGTAAATCTTTTTCATAAAGGTATGCTACCTAAAATGCTCTGTTACATATCTGACCTCTTACATCTCTATACATCTTGTGCTAATTCTAATCTTATGTACCAGTTTTCATCTTCCACTACTTTACATCTGATAACACTTTTCACCAATGTTAGATGAAGCTGTTTTCCTGATCCAGTTTCAGTGGATTTTAATAATGGACAAAAGACGTTCTTCCTCCCTTATCAAGAAAGCAATCTACCAGTCTTGAATTCTTAATCAGTCTCTCGCAGTCAATCTTCATCAAAATGTAGACAGCTGGACAGATTTCCTGTCAGCTTCGACAAATTGACAAACCACTGGGGCAAAACTGACATGTTTAAATGTTAACCAATGGTACAACTGTTTTCTGCAGACAAAGGTCAATCAGACTTACAGAGATTCAGACCTCCAGTCGTTCCTAAACAACACAGTAAAAGACAGAGAACGAATGTCATCGAGTCGACGGATGGCCAGGGAGTATTGCTTCTGCAGCCACTCATTGCCGACATCATACACCACCTAAAATATAAACAAGAAACAGAATTTAACAATGGAAATTTTCCAATTCTTTTTGCCGGAGGTATCCATGATCTCTCACGCTGTGAAATAATGTCCGGAGGCAATAAAATGAAAGTCTGGAACGGCTCAGAAATCGTCAAGATCTGGCAGAGGAAAACACACACAGAAGGCACTGGCAGTATTGAGGCACTGACTGGTAATTTCAAGGAGATGAAAGATGTAGGAATTTACTTAAGATTATCCAGAAATCTGAGTTACGCAGTGACGGTGGTCCTAAGTCCTAAACGAAATCCAACCCAATGCTATTGATTGGACAAAGGGTATTGAACACAAGTGATTGTATATTGTATATTTTACTATTGTATTGTATTGTATTGTATTGAATTTGAATTGCAGTTCTCCTTTGAGGTATAACTGTCAATTCTCGGACAAGTTTCCTGAAAGACTGAAGGAGTAAATGATATTTGAAATTGTTTTTATATGGCAAGGGCTTCAGCCTTCTTCATTCAAACATTCAATTAGATCATTAATAGATAACTTCCTTCAAGACATGAAGTCCAAAACCAATAATGGCTTATGGCTGGAGGGTGTAAGGTTCCTTTATGTGAGGGGCAGATAACTTGGAAGTTTTAGTAATAAATGCCAGTTCTGAGTGGTGGAAGACAAAACCACCTTCAGTGATCAAAAATCATTGTATTGGACATACATTGAATAAATTTTCTTTCATGGGGCCTATGTTTCACGGTTCAGAGTCTGCCATAAATTGCTACAGAACCACAGAATAATTAGGAACCACAAACCCCTAAAGAGGCTGTGATGTGCATGCTGTGCTGAAGGGATTAAGAACCCTGGTTGTCTGCACCAAGCATTCTTAGGAAGCAATTGCCATGGCAACAGGCAACTCTGGCTCTGTCCAACTGGCTCCAATCATATGAAGCACACAATCCCAGCACATCCTGGACCTGAGATTCAATTTTATGAAAGCCTATACCTGAAGATAATATTGTAACTGAATGAGGAGGAGGAGGAGAAGGAGCAGGAGGAAGAAGGAGAGGGGATGAATTGACGGGAAGGTAATATCCCAGCAGCTTCCCTTACTGGCTTCTCCCATAATAGGTGCAGGTATGGCATCATGGTCATAGCTTGATGAAATGATGGTCAGGACTGAAATTGTATCTGGGCATAATACACAGTCCCTCTGTAGCCAAGGAAAGGATGTGGTAAATTACCCCAGAGTAGACTAACTAGATCTTTTTGGGTTTTAGTCTATATCAGATTGAAACTCCCCCTCTATCTACTTCTCCTCCTCCTCCTCCTCTTTCTCCTCCTTCAATTTATCCTCTTCCTCTTTTTACTCTTCCTCCTTCTCCTCCTCTTTCTACTCCTTATTCTCGTCCTCCTCTTTCTCCTCCTCCTCCTCCTTCTACTCTTCATCTTCTTCCTCCTACTCCTCCTCTCTTCCTCCTCTTCCTCTTTCTCCCTCCTTCTCATCCTCTTCCTCTTCCTCCTCCTCCTTCTTCTCTTCCTCCTCTGTCTCCTCCTTTT